>JAQFZG010000635.1:0-29127 GCA_034695465.1 Entomobrya nicoleti
GAAAAGTGTTTGGTACTCTTTCATCGTTGATACTCGACTTGTACGAAAAAGTGTTTTTGAAGAGCCTTGTCCTTATAGTATGGTTAGACGGAAAGGTAATATTATGGTCTTCGTTTATATACGAAAATACAAGACAACGATTTTGGCCTGTCTCACTCAAGCTGAATGATCAAAGGGTTGCTTATTGCTTGCTGTTATTGATCACTTGCCATGAGCATTTTTAATAGACTTGGGGACGGACAATCGACAACGACCATGACATTCAAATCGAATGCATAAATAAAAAGAAAAGATAGACAGGTTGATCTCAGCACACATCGCTCAGTCAAGTGGAATGGCAGTAGTAGAAGGGATGAGTATATAAGTAAGGGGGAAAAGACCTTCTCCAGGTATAAAAAGCCTATGATTTATACAGTTTATAAATATAATCATCATTTCATCGTCAATAAACGAAAAATGTCAAAACTGCAGTTTCTGAAGTTTGGTTTTAAGTATACACGCTGGAGAAAAAATACTAAATTATTGTTTATCGGAAAGCGATACGGTTTATCCAAATGATTCGGTTCCAATTCAGTTATATCCCAAATTATTTTGTTCTAAAATTACTATGTATCCAAATGGAAAGTCATCTATGCATGTGCAGCATTCAATTGAATGTTAAATTATTCACTTATTTTCTTAATTGTCACAAACACAGGTTGTATACACCCATTTTGAAAAGGGTTCCTGTAAAAAACTAATAAAGTTCAAATATGCAGAAGATAAAGTGCTCTATTTGCACACAGTCAACGTAAAATGTCACAAATATATCTAATGATATAATCTTCAGCCAGTTGTGAAATCACGAGTTTCTAAATGAGGCACCGTGAAAATTTGGCATGCAGTGGCATATTGAATTGTACATTCGGAGTCTTGGAGCGTTAGATATTTAAATATTATAGTGCAGCAAGCTCTACGTTTCCGTCTTGACTCTTCGTCATACATATTCATTATGTTAAGTCGCCGTCGTTTTTCTCGTGTTCTTAGGAAGGATTCTAAAAATCTAAAGTCTACTAAAGCCAAGTGAAGCATCAATTTCTTTTCCTTTTTTCTTCGGGTGCACCTATTTTCCAATGTTTTCATTTGTACCCTTTTTCCATGTGAATTCACTTCTTTTCTCTTCTATAACCACTCTCAGTCTTTTTTCACCATTCACTGATTCACATTCACACATACTGCTACTAGACAAAGTTGCTGGTGAGGCTTGTGTGATGGTTTTTGCATAACTTTACACCACAGTACATACAAGTTAGGGGTAAAGTGATGCAAAAGTCATCGAAAGAGTCTGGGCCCGCTGGCCGTTCTACTCTTGGTGTTAAGAGTATATGTGCATATTGCATATGCTCCAAATCCTCGCGCCACTTCTGTTATATGACACAATTCAAGTGTTGATGATCATGATCTATACACAACAAAGATCACAATGTGATTTGAGATATATCTTAAATCTAATATACAAATATTTAGTATACATAAAAAGTACACGTATAAACTATAAAATACATACATGTGTATGTGTATCTGCAATGCTTCTTGAATATCATTCAGAAAAAATAATGGGAAAGAAAAAGTATGGAGCACCCGTAGAAAATTCCAAATTCATTTTTGCTTAAGCATTCGTTTTCCATATTGCATCCAGCCAGCCAGCCAGCACACAAAGAGTGACAGAAAGATACCGTTGTACCCCAAAAATATATTTGATTATGTGTATAAACGAGTAACTTAATATCTTGTAAAATAAATAGTGTTATTCACAGTTATGATCTGACTTCTTCACAGTGAGTGTGTGTTGTGTGTAGCACTGTCAAAAGGGGAAGATCAAGCGTGAAGAATTGAAGTATGGAGGAAGAAAAAGAAGGATTTCTCTGTTCTCTCTCTAGTTTTCTCTTTCTTTTCGGAGATTTGATATGCTGATATGATAACAATGTGACTTATGCATAAGTCATCATTCAACTGTGCATAGAGACTTCGTAGGAAAAGATATGGAGTGGCTTTATGGTGAATATGCCTTCACTTCATTGTCATCAAAATGCTTATGCGTCTCTTTTTTACGTTGAAAAAAATATCTGTAAAAAAGCAGACAAGATATGATAATATTAGAATAAAGAATAAAATAAAAAACGATTTCTCTTTCTGCTTTTTATTCAAAGGATTGTAAAAATCAACAAAAAAAGAGTCAAGTGGGAGGAGGAAGAACACAAGAGAGACACGATATGATGAAGATGCTATTATGGAAAAAAGAGTGAAAGAATGTTTTGCTTGCATTTTATTTCATTTTGCAGATTAGGTGGTGGCGATGGAATGATATTATGTCGTGTGTCTTTGCTCTATGCTGTGTTTATTTTGTGTATACGATCCGAATGAGTACACACTTACATTTACAAAGAACGAGATGGAAAATAGAGACAATACAAAAGTAGAATAAACGCGCTGGGAATAAAATTAGCTTATTTGTCATATTCTGTATTTATAGAGATTTTCTTATGTTTAAGCTCATCGTACAGTACGTATCATCAAGATAATCAGAATGACGGTGTGCATTGTATAGATCAAGCTTTTACAAAAGACGTGGTATTTAAAATAACTAGATAGGAAAAAAAGAAAAGAAAACGATGACTTTTGATTCATCAATTGAATGGACAAGTTAGCGTATAGTTTTAGTGTACACCGTGACGGGTAAAAGGCAAGGCATGTAAGCATATTTACATAAGATATTCATGCAGGTACACAAAATATGTTACATCATATGAGCTATTATGTAGATATATTAGCAATGCATGTTGCTGCTGCAGATGATGATGACGGAACGTAGCTTGAATAAAAAGTCCAATAATTGTTATGATATGATATGGCAAAGATATGTGTGTAAACGTGTGATACAGTTGAAGTGTACGCGTAGATAGAGAACTTTGCCTGGAGATCATATCACTTCGTCTCTCCGGAAAAAGGCACACAGGTAGACTTATTGCTGCAGTCATATTTTTTATGCTTGTCTTGTGCATATGAAAAGAGGGACGTAGGAGGGAGAGAGAGATGGATGAACAAAAAATATAAATGAATAGTGATGGTCGTGACGTGGTGGTGCATTTGATTAGGTATGGAAAGATTTTTTTTATGCCAAGCTAAAAAAAATATTTTTTTGTGTCTCTTTAGACAAGTCAAGAAAAAAAGAAAGAATTCCTTTTGTATCAGTTATGGATTTATGATGTGTGCCTTTGGGCCTCCTTACAGCAAAATGTTGGACTGAAGTGTACCGCATTGGGACAAAAAGGTTGAAAGGAACAAAACTGTGTACAAGCAGCAGATGAGATAAAAAATTATGATGATGATGACTGATTGTGTGGTAAGCTAACAAGTGTAAAAGGGGGAAAAGTTGTGTAAATGATAGCCTTCCTTCAACTGTATAATGTTGTTTTATATTTTATTTTCAACAAAAATTGGATGAAATGTGGTGGTATTGGCTGGAGCAGTGCAAAGGTATGCATTTAGAGTGAGAGTACGATAAATATAGGGGAACCGACATGGCACCTGCTTTGCCTTAATGAGATGATGATGGTGGGCAATTAATTGAAGGGGAAGACGCTTCATAGCTAATAAATCTTCCCTATTTTAATTCATAAACTTTCTCAGGCTGTTTTTCATATTAAATCAAATGTATATATTATACACTAGTGAATCCATCACAGCAATTTCTTTCTTGGAGTGAATATGTGTTTAAAATCAAGAGGCATAAAAAGAGAAAAAATGAATTTTTTTTACATCATTTGTATGCAATCAGCTTAGTTATTTCGTTTCAAAAAATTCTTAGACGTAAGGTTTTTGTAAGCATTGATGCCATGTTGATTGGAAGTAATATAAAGCATGTGCCGTGATTGTGTATACTTCATACATCAGAGTGGAGATAAGCCTGTAATAACAAAAGGAGAATGAATCGGCATAAAATTTGTGTAATTACAAATCATCTTTTATTTTATTATCATTGTGTGGCTCTTTTGTTAGTTGCCGAATAACGAAACCAATATTACATTCATACTGTCATGAAAATGATGGTGTGTCAAAAGTTTCGATCGAAGTTTTTAAATCAGGCGTCAATGAGACAGAGAAGATTAAAGTAAAAAAAATGTTTCGTTACTGCACTAGTCAGTCTGATAGAAATTTCTCACTTCTCGTGCTCATATACCGAATCAAAATAGGGGTTTTCTTCCTCGAAATAAAGGCTAATTTTGTCCATTTTGGATGTTTTAAGCTCTATTTGGTAATAATAATAATACATAGTCTAGTCTACATACATTTAAAAAATTAGAACAATACGTTTTACTTAAAATTTAAAAAAATCCATTGTATGATGACAGCTGTGGTTATATTTCGGTATTGTAAAACACGTAATATATAATTGCAATCATGATAGCGTAATAAACCTCAAACCTTGCCATGTACCATATGCTTTTTCGTGCATACCAAAATTTTGAAATGTAGAGTTAGTAGTAATTGAAGGACTACATTATGGATCAAAAATCAAAACACCGCTCACAGTTATGATTCAAAATCTCCGCAAACTATAATAAGCGAAACTGTCAAAGCTGAAAATTACAATGTTTGGGTCATGAAGTCAAATCGTATTTTCTAGCCCATGGTGGGTAGTGGTGATAGCAAACTGTCAGAAAGTATTTTTTGGCAAAGAACATCACGCACAGATGGATCATCATCATCACATTCATACTCATCTCACAATGATCTTTTTTATTTCAAATATTACACCCATCATCATACGGAAAAATGACACTGGCACGGACATGACATGTGCTATTCCCCGCACTGCTACTTTCACACAAAATGAAAACTCTGGAAAACCACGTTGATCCCATTTTTTATTTCGGTTTCCACTTTTTTGTGTTTGTCCATTTGAATGTGCCATGATGGCACATTATTCTAGGATAATATAAACTATAAAGCTTAGCACACAGAGTGAGAGACCAGCAACCCAATATTCTATGGGTAGTGCACACGTAATCTGCATTATGCTTGAGCTGAGCTAAAACCAATGAGTATCATCATCAAGTGAACGCATGCATGAATGTTAATGTGGAATAGGAAAAGTGGAAAGTCATACATGAATATACAGAGAGCCACCCGGACAAACTTCACTTGTGTGCCTCCAAAAATCTAAAAAAGAAATATAAAAACTTACTCCTCCACCGCCTCCGTTTCATACCTAAATAAAATATGACACGACTCTCGTAGAAAACACTATCATCACACAAGTGACTACGCGACTAGAGAAGTACGCAACTATTTCAACTGCCTATTATTTTCTTTTCTATAGACATGGTATTATTTCAAAGCAGTTAAAATAGTTGAGTAGTAAAATACCACATGCAGATTATTATGGATACACGTATGATGGTGTGTATATTGCGAATAAGCACATATTATAAATGGGAGAATCGTACGTACGTACGAGTAATAGAAGTAGTAGCCCCATTATGATTATTGTTATTATTATTATCATTTCAAATGTAATATTATGCGTTCCATTTTCACCAGAATTCGGCGTGCACAGAGACACACACACATACACACATATTACATTACGTATGTACATACATGTAGCGAAAACGTATTGGAATGGGGCGCTTTTCCTTTCAGTGAAAGTAAACCAAGTCAGGGAGAAATAAGGCAGCATGGGCAAAAAGTTGTGTGGCGCAAACTTTATCATATTCATGTGTGCGAATATAGTGAGTATTTGTGGTATAGATGATGTATGTATTTATATTATATCCAATGTATAATATTATTATTTGGGTATGTGTAATACAATCCTATGAAAGCAATGATTTTGATGTGATTTTCTATGTGGAAGTGAGATGATGAGGTTTTGAGTGAGTGAGTGAAGTAGAAAGAAGCGAGTGAACCGGATCCAACTTTTGAATCCGTGTTATTATGATGATGCCGTATGCAGGGCGCATCAGAGAGTAAGATCATACAACAGAAATCATATCAGTTACTTGACATATAGAACATACACGCATACTTGTACATACATGTACCTACACATTATATTTTACTTGGTTTTAATATAATAGTAAAGATAGAGAGAAGAAGATCAACCCGTTGCTCATATAGAGCGCTATACATACAAATCCATTTTTCATTTTTTACCCTTTTCCGTACTTATATTTCACTTGATCTTACAAGTTGCAGAGTTTCTGTGACTGATGTTAGCCCGTCTGCTTCCTCCATACATACAAATAGAAGTAGCACATTCCTGCCGAATTCTATATATTTATCTCGTTTTATTTTTGATTCGTTATTGCAAAAATATAAAAAAGGAAGCCTCTCACACAAAATTGGAGTAAACAAGTTTCTCAGAGAGTGAGAGATGAAATGAAGAATTTGGTTCTTCTGACACTCCATTGCGTATACACATTCTATCGTAAATTCGTCGTGAAAAGATATATTTCATAAATAAAGTGAGCTCGAGAAATAGTAGTTTCCCCGAAATATAAATAGTGAAATGTCATATCATTCAGATCAAGTTTTTCACTTGGGTTTACGAAATTCATTTCTCTAACAATGTGGCGTATTGGTGTAATACATATACAAATTGCTTACAGCGTTTATTGACACCCACCCAGCGTAGAAACTCCAGTTCTCAATTTTTTTGATTTTAGGTTGTCACTGGGACATAATAAATTGCATTAGCATGTTTTAAAATGTGCTTCAAAAACGTTACAATGATATCTCATGCTCCCTTCAGTTATTTGCCAAACATGCTTTCCAGAAAAGGTAAATGTACGCCTAGTAAGTCCACATTGAAAGTAAACAAAAAGTTTACTTCATGATTAAAACATTTATGCAAGACAAGACACAGAACTTAACTTATGGTTATTCAGTTTATGTATCTAGAACACCATTCGCATCCTCATTAACATTATCTAAAAAAAAGTTTATAGCATGCTTGAAAAAAGTAGCAAACTGTCAATTTTGTTTAGTTCTAAATACTCTTCATGTAGGGAGAGTGGAACAATGAGATACATTTTAGAATACCCGTTTTTATGAATTTAGTAAGTCATTTAATTGTTCCCTGTACTTACTATTGGATGTAATTTACCTACCTGCAAAAAAATCGTCAGCAATGTAATAGGTTTGCAATCCTTTGTATTTATACTTTCCTCAAGTACACGAGGGACTAAAAGAACAAAAACCTTTTTTGTCATCATTTATCTGACTAAACTGAATGATATATGTTAGGTGAGGTAGTAGATTAGATGTATCAGTATATGCCTCCAAGCAGTATATTTCGCTACTAGACAATATATTGTTTATACTGTAGCTCAAGCGTTCTCAATGAGTCCCTAGAAGCAAGCAGAGAGAAGTGTTTTTCACCTCTCCACTAATTACGCCATGTAAATGTACAATAAATTAAATTTATAGTTGGCAACATTGGAGCAATTAAAATTCAAGAACTAGGACTCTTCTTCACTACGTCCTTCTTTCTTTTCCTCTCTAAAAAGGTTTTTACTTTTCCCTCCGTGTTTCGTTTCCATTTTTATGAGAACCATTCACCTGATGTCCTCCTTCCTTACTTTCCTACTTTATAATCACTATTCATTTTAGAACATATTTACATACACGTATAGACTATACCTACCTACCTCACTTGCCATTTCTTTTTGCTACTTTTAAATTATGGAAAGAAAGCTATTCTTTTGCTAGAGAAAAAACTTCAGGTCCTGGTCGTGCAGAAGAATTAGCAGTTTTCTAGCCAACGGTGGCTCTATATGTTTTAGGGGCCATTATTAAACATTCTAATAAGACACTGGGTTTTGCTTCTTGCGTAACTGTGCAGCGTTACGTTAGTTAGTACCAATTCTGAAGTCAAAATGAATAGATGGATGGATGCCATCAAACCTTTATCTTAAAATATACAAAAGCTTTGTACAAAACTTCAAGTTTAGACTGTGAATAAAAAGATGCTACTAGTGTATATGTTTTGTTAGTTCGTGTATACGTAGCATGTCAATAGGATGTGCCGACGAATTAAGCTTCTATAAAATCATATAAAGTTAAAGTACTCAAACTCATTAATTCGTGTCAACATGCTCGTTGTTTGCCTAGCCCTCTTAACTTTTTGTCCTGAAACCAATTCCAAGTGCTCATATTCCTTCACCCGAACGGAATACCCCAAAAAACCCTTAAAAGCAAAATATTCTTTAGACTCCAAATAATCTTAGAATTTCATGGAAATCCGCACACACTTTTAAGGAAGCGTTTTATGTACGTATATGTTCAATCAACAATGAATTTTCTGTGTCCAAAAACTCTTACAAGTTAATGCCTCGTTTACGATAGGTGAAAATTCAAAATGGTAATTTGGTAATTGAAGAGGACTTTGTTTGGGAGTTAATTATTGCAGAATGCTGTCCCATTCAACAACTCCATCTCTGAAAATGAACTCTGTGATCATTTCACACAAAAAAGAATGACGGTTACTTAAAGTTGTTACGCGGACTGTTACAAAATGGTAGATATAGAAAAGGCACATTGTGAATATTGTGATATGCATTAAACTAGTGTGTTAAACTGGTCTAATCTCGTGAAAGTTTAAACTTATACTTAGTTAGCATATAACATGCATACGGAAGGTCTTTGATTATGACAAAGTTTTTTAAAACAAAATTTAGTAACAAAGTTAAACATTTTACTTCTGACACGATTGGGTTGGGAGTTGGGATGCGCACTTTAAAACATCTAATTCAGTATGACATGATAAAATACAATAGTGTACGGAAAAATACAATTGTCGAATGAAATACTATGAATTTTTATACTATCACAAAATTTAGGGAGAGCTCTTTAACATTTTTGATTCAACATTTCTCTTCTTTGATAAATACTAACTTTAAAAACCCTGTATCATTTTCTCATGCATATGGTATACATACATGCCTACATATAACATCTTGCCCAAAGTATAAGACAGACTGCTTTACATTTTAAATTGGGTGGAATTTTTACACGTTTTGATTCCTAGAACTAATTATCATATATTCATTGTTTGCACAATCGAAATTCACGTAAGGCGAACAAAAACATAGGAAAGAAATTGTAATTCAAAGAGATAATGTTTTAAAGTGCTAAACAGTGTATAAAATATTTTTATGGATTTCCAAAATAACAAGCGAGCACTGGTGAGCAGTGAATATGAGCAGCAATATATGACAAAATAAAACAGGCTAAGCGTAAACATCAAGATCTGGAACGGCGACAGCGATACATGTAATCAGCACCAACTTCCAGAGATATGCTCTTATGATCATCTTCGTTATTATTTTCAATATATTTTTACCACTAAATTGCTATTCACAAATAAGTTTATAACCGATTAATTTAACATGAAATTCAGCATCAAAATCTAGGAGTTATACGGTTCTTTAATTAATCTGGGCCTATCTGCAAAGCATATAAAATTTCTACCAAGTACAATTAACAGTGAATAATCTACAACTCATTTGTTTGAATTCGTTCCAGGACTTGCTCTCATCTGCTTTTAAGCGTTGCTATTTTAAAATAGAAATTTTTACACTTCTTCATTTAACCGAAACCCCCTCCAAACAGCTCAGTTTTGTGAATACATTCATACATGCATTTTTAATAAATCATAATTTTCACTCTTTCAAGCTATAAATTATTTTACCCATACATTTTTTCCATTTTAAACCATATGTAATTTCAAGTACGTCCGCACTCATTAAATATCAGTCATAAATTTTATGAACCAGCAATTTAGCATCCAAAGATGCTGAACAGATGAAAAACCGAAATGTTTTGCCTCACAAAGACGCATCGCAAAAACATCCAACTGCTGAAAACCACTTCCACTTTATCTAATGCTTAATAATGTTCTGTTTACCGTTAAACTGTTTATGCAAACCTTGTAAACAGACATTATCAGATTATTTTGGTTTACACGTAGTCTATGAAACGCCATCAGCGAAGATCTATGCATGTCCGCTGGAAAAGGATCCAAAAAATCTAGCAAAAGCTTATTTACACTATATGTCTGTTTATATATCATCCACATCTTCCGAATAGGGTGTTGGTTTGGTTCGCATCATAAAACACAATTCATCTTCCTTTTTCAATTCACTTTTCCCTCACAGGCTAAAATTTTTATATGAAAACAAACAACGCGGCGAACGGATCCAAAAAAGACTTCACTAAAATGAATAGCTTCCAGTAAAAAATTAAATGTTTCCACTTCTCCTTCTTGAACGTGAAAGTTTTTCTTCTTCTTCCCACTACTCGCCATCTATGTACATAATGACTTTTACTCGAAATCCAAGTTTGTGCTATCTGGAATGAATAATGATGTACCTCTCTTAGTGGACTGGCTGGAGTGTTGATACATAAACATGCTCGATACAAACAATCTTTTATATTATCCTTTCGATCCTTTTAGTATTTCTTACAGATAATGGATTGCCTCCTTGAGTTTAGATTTGTATAACAGAAAATCCTGTAAGCAAAACAATACATTGGATAAACAAAGTTCTTCGCTAAATAGAATGAAATCGATCTAAAAGTATGCATTAACAAATCAGGCAACGAGAAGTAAGACGAAATATTTGGGAGATGCGGGTAGAGGGTACGTGCATGCATTTTAAATTTCAACGGTGCTACTTAAAGAATGACAAGATGCTTATTGGTGGCATGACATTTTCTTCAGACAGATCTAGATTTAGTAAGCGACAAAAGAAGCGTGGAAGGAAACCATATCTTACAATTAAACCCTGTTAAATCAACGTAAATGTGCCGCCCGCGCCTAAAGTCTCTTAAACTTTAAGACATCCGTTTCGGCTTTTAATTTCTGGTAAGAAAATCCAGCAAAGGAATTCGTTTAGCTCTACTCATTATAATCAAATAAACTTGTTAAAACAATACCTGTGAATCCAGATCAGGTTGACCATTTATGTATAAGTTGAATTTACCCCTAAAAATCTTCACTGGCTTCACATGTTTATAAACAAATCAAATCTTCTCCGGAAACTATTTTATAAATAGGTTGATAATCCATCCACATATATTCATTATAGAAAAGAATACTCAGAGGAAATTAAACCAAGTTAATAAAATGATTTAACCTGGAAATTAATAGGCAAACTGTAAGATTTATGTATGTTCCGACACAGTCTAAAAACCATTTGACTTTGGTATATAATGTGAAGTTTTGAAAATTAGGCCATCAATTTTTAAAGGCTATATTTAATGCTAGCGTGTGTAAATAAAACTACTAATGAAAATGAGCGGCCTCTGAAATTGCTACTTTTTAAGATTCTTCAGAATACAAGTTTTCAAGCATAACGAGAAAATTCGCGACATGATTTCTTACAAGGCATGGTTCACACATGTACATATATAGACTGATATAGACCCTTATCGCTCCCGGCACTTGTTTGTCCTCCTCATCACAATCACACGGAAATGACCGGCTGGAGGGCACAGTAAAAAGTATAGAAAAAGAACTCATATAACCCGCAGTTGTATGTTTTACAACGGTATTTGATAAGGTAAGCTATGGTAGACAATGTAGCCCAGTCTGTTTTGGATAATAATGTTTCTTAATCTATATATCTCCTGATTTTTTTTACATGTTGTTATGTGTATGATCGTGCTCTGCTTTACTCTCATACCAAGATACTTCGTTGCTTCAACGAAGTTTACTGCTGTTTGAGTGCTACTCTCATTTATTCTAATAATATGTCTTAAGAACTCTCCTGACTCTTGATTTGCCCTCATAAATCTAAGTAAACGTACTTACTTAGTGTTAGAGAGCAAGACATCTAAAGGCTCAGGACTAAAGAAGAGAACAACAAGGAAATAGTGTAGCCAAAGAAAAGCAAACATAAAGAGAAGAGCATAGTAAAGATTGGCGGAGTAATGGTTTTATATAGTACAATTGATGGCAGACGGCCGAATAAATAATGGGCAAAGAATGAATGGAGAATAAGATGGTCGATGGTGTATTATGCACCATTCCCAACTTTCAACCGTACAGTCACCCTTCTGTCAGTGAAAGTCCTGTTTTTTCTCTCTGCTCTTGTTGTTGCTTGGACGGAGTCCACATAAAAAGTCCTCGTTGTTCTACTAGTAGTACTACCTTTGGTTCTAGATTGATTAAGCGTTTTATTCCTTTCCGCGAAAGTTTTCTGTGAGTGAAGCGGATTATGTTTACGCACAGCCCAGTATACTGAACCCAACTAGCAACATTGGCTACTTTATGTACATCGCAGTTTCACGAGACTAGATTTTGTTTTGATGTTCGTTTCATTGCGTTATCTCTCCTTATTACCGACATTAAACTTAATTTGAGACCACAATGTGATTTGACCCGAAATGGCACATTAAGTGAGCAGATAAATATATAACATACCTTACATACACATAGAAAACTTTCTTTTGCGTTGCGTAAAACGCCAAAGTCTGCATCTGATTTACGCAATGCTGCGTACATCAAGTACAAAATGAGTATAGAGAATGCATACATCAAATGGCAGCAGCGACGGAGAAAGTGGCAATAGCAGATAGCAAGGAAGGCACAATGAGAACTAGAATTTGGCAATGGACATGCACAAATAATGTTGGATTGTTTTTTACAAATGATATGCAAAAAGTTTGTCGATGCTCTTGTAGAATTTGAAGAAAGAACGATAAAATCTGAGATTAGATAACTTTATTGGTATACAAATGAACATATTTATTTGCTCCATTTGGAGTCTACGAAAATATTCCATTTCATTCAACAAAATCCAAAAGTAAATTAATCACTTCTTGTCGAGGAATTCGTAATGTGTAATCGTTCCTCAGTGTACCTTATTTTACTTTTCATCTGACAATAACAGCATTACATTCTAATGCTTTCCATTATACCCAAAGAATATGTATTTTGCCACAACATTCTTTCTACTATTCCCCTTCCAAGAGAATGACGGATTTGTCAACTTGAGTGCATATTTTAAATACAGTTCTGTGTATATGTAACTGTAATATATGATGCAAAAGTATCATTATCTGTTGCCAATAACTTTCTATGTCGGCTCCCAAAACCGAATTGTAGATGTCAAAATAATATTACCACTGGCTTTTGCTTGTACGTGAGTTTGCCACATCGTAGATAATCCTTTTGAAAATTCCCTTTCACTTGCCTCATAAATAAATTTATTCAGAGCATAATTCACTCATGCCTTTTCAGTCTGATATTACATGGGGAAGAATTGACTTTAGAATCACTAGATTTCTCATTCACAATGTCAGCAACTGCCGGACACCGTATTGTTTTATTGCATTCTTTGCTCATACGACTTAAAATAGAATCTGTTTCAAAAACCTTATGCTATTAATTCATTCGTTATAATGGAATTAGTCTGGGTTTGGGATGTGGTGTTTACGTTTGGTTCACAACTGACACATTTTTACTCTCTATCACCAAATGTGACACATGGCTATTTTTTGCCTAGATTGTTGACGAAAAGGGTGAAAAAGCTTTAGTATACTACACCACATACCCACTAATTTCTTTATATGGCAGATCAATGAATGGCTACATTATTTCAATAAAGTATAGCATATGGACGCTCATTTTGATATGCTAAATAATTTTGCAATTTAGCAGATCATATTTAGTATCTCTCATAACCTTCACTGAAAGTGTGAGAGTTAAAGTTGTAATGATTCGACTGATCCATGCGAGGTATGTTATAAATTATTGATATGATAACGATACACATATTACACCCACACATATACATAAATTAGGTGCATGTCGATTATAAGAATATCTTCTTTTTAAATTCTTATGCAAAAACGCTTTCGGTGACAGAATAAGGTCTTCAGTTTTTAATTCCGTACTTCCCTAACTTACATGGCTAGTCTAGTGGAAGTGTGTATGAGTAATACCAGAAAACTGAATATAGATTATTTAGTATTTATTTAAATTATTAACATTAATGTCATGCACTTTGAATATTAATGTATTTTAATTGCAGAATCAGGTGTAAAGAAGTAAAGAAATAAAGTATGAATATGGTTTTCGCTGGATTGCTCTTGTAATACACGTTTCTCCTTAAATGCCTGAAAATTTGAGTATCCAACAAAATATACTACAATTAATTTTCGTCATAAAAACTGCTATATATACTGAAACCGAAGTGTAAGCATGACATACATAAAACTATTCTGTTACAGTGAAAACGTTGTTGAGTTTTTCGCTTTGAGGAACCGAACCAAATAGGATGTAGTCAATTTCCTTTTTCAATTCTGGGAAAAAGCAGTGATCCCACAACAGCGACATAAGCTGTTTCTCCAGGTGCAGACTTGTTTGCTATATGTATAACATATTGTATGTAAAATGAACATATATATTTATATGTAACTGTAGAATACGCAAACAAAAAGATATATTCCCTCTCATAAAATAACAAACAACACAGGTATTACGAATTTGATCCTAGGGATAAATGACTAATATTGCAAAGGTGGTCTACTGTCGGTCTGGCGGCCCAACTCTATCTGATGCTGCAGTCTGCTTGCTTTAAAAGTAACGTAAGAATGAAACAAACAAGCTTATGAAAGATGGGAAGATACAGTGTGCGTAGATGAAATGAACAAAACGCCTTTTTCTCTTCTACACTAACACTCAAGAACCATTATTGCGTCCCTCTCTTCGTTCCTTCTGCCAGTGCCACACACGTTGAGCTCCACTTGAGTTCTTCTGCCGGTGATTAATCATATTCCTTTCTCTCTCTCAATCTTGTATATAAATATGTGTAGAGGATTGAGAGTGGTAACAACTCACAGCAGAGAGGCGATGCTTTCTTCTTGGAAAATACAAAGTATTACAGTGAAAGTAATATTTTTGTAGAGATTTCATGATAAATGATTTTGCAAGTTGAACCTTTCTTTTGGTCTCAAAGCAAAAGGTGCCGTATCAGGTAAGGGAAAGCAGAGCAGAGTGTGCATTACAATTATTTACAACACAACAGAGGTATTGTTCATTCATGATTGAAAAATGCGTTGGAGTGATGTTTTATTTTTATGGTGTAATTGATGTATGTACATAAATGCGTAATACATATTTAGAACTTTTAAGAAGGTCACACACATATCAGGCTATTTTATAAATGAAAAGAGCTGTAGATGTGTACTGCATTGCAGATTTTCCCATGAAATTTGGAAAATATGAATTTTGTACTTAGCTGTTATGTTTCGTTACGTGCTACATTTCGTAGGCTTATCGTTTCATTTCAATTTTAATTGTGCGTTTTGAAATTATGATGGTCCCTTTGCATAAATGCTTTTGTGGAGTAGTGACTTCAGGAATGACTGATTAAGATTGTGATAAGTTTTTATAAAGAAAAACACATTGTGAAATAGTGTATGGTTTATTGCTAATAGTTTGTTTTGTTTACTCAATCTATTGTCCCTGCGATAAAATACGAATTGTAAGGTTGTTTTCATTCTCTCATTCTTTCGTGAGAACACAAGTAACAAAAACTTGCCTGCATATATACTACAATGATAAACAATTCGATAACCCAAGAACTTTAACTTAATGGTTTACTGGAAACACATGTAAGAACTACTTTTTATATTCAATTTTTGAAAATTGCCACTACACTTAAAAACTGTATATGTTGTAGATACGATCTTATACGAAGTATACATACATGTCGCTGCTGTTACAAAAGAATCACAGAAATAAGTGTAAGTTTTCATGTTCGTAACAACTTTCTATTTTTCGGTCACCTGCGAGTCTACGTTTGTCCTAATGTAAAAATTTGACAATTTTGTCTAGAAATCTGTGCGGTGGTAGTTTTGAATGAATGTGAACTATTTATCTGGCACTTGGAAAAAGTAATTTAAAAAATGATTAGCTGATTGTATGTACAATATTCTTGTAATATATTCTTTGCCTTGATTTCTCCAACGAAACTTTTTTTTAAAGGAAAGAGGGTACTTCACCCTATTGTCTTATCAGTACCATTAGTTTGAAGATAATAAATAGTTGTATGACATGGTGTTCTCTGGTTTTAAGTTTTATTATCGCATTTCACGTTAGTTTTGTTCGAGCAAAAAATATCTTCCAATTCCGATAACGTCTAATCATGAGTATGTATCAGTGTAATCAGGAAGTATGTCATCGAATTGATGTGACGTAAATTGAAGTTTACATAGCATGTGGTATGTCAAAAATGAACAGCTCATAATTCAATAAAAGTTTCTGCCCGATAGTATTTGTGGAATTCAGAATTATTTTTCATATGTATTTTGCAATTCTGATTTCTTAGAAGACGATAAACTTGCTGATGTCCATATAGCACGAAAAGTATTTTGTTATGAGTCGAGAGAGTTTGGCTTACATATGCTATGTGCATGTACAGATTTACTGTATATATTTAGATTGCTCTAAAAACGTCAAGTACAGATTCCAAAAACATTTATTGTTATATGTAATTGTCACAGAGAAACTTTCATAACCTGTACGAGACAGGATCAATAAAGTTTACAGAGACACAAATATAGCACACACAGAAACTTATGAATGAGAAAAGAGCTTTATCATCTCAGCAATAAAATAGGCAAGCAATAATGTACAAGGAAAATACTTACGATAGCTTCCAGCCCTTGATCTGCATCTGTATGAATAAAAATAAGTGAATTGTAGCCTGCTGAACGCAATCTCGTGTTTCTGAAATTTGACATAAAATGTTGTATGAATGGCAATTAGTTTTGCTAAACACCAAAACTCGGCGTAGCATGAAGTGGGAAAACTTACAACTTGATACAGCATTCCATGTTAAAAGAATGCATTTGAATCCTACAATTAAATGTATGAAAGTTTCATTCTTTGCCATATAATTCTGTTTTTTTGTGTTTTTTTGCATGTTTAATCGTTTATGCTTAATTCGTCTGTAGGCAAATTTGTAAAATCTTTTAACCCAGCTTAGCTGGAGCAATCATAGCTAGGAAGACGTTTTAGTTCGCCATCATATCATTTAGTTTTTTCGTCCGAAGTCATGTTGTAAAAGCCCAAGAGACGCGTGTGTAATCATTGAGAATAATTCTGAAAAGAGAAAGGGAAAGTTGGCAGTACACTCGAAGAAAGAAGGAATCAATGGCTATTCTTTGTCATAATGGTATGATATTAGTGTATAAATGTATACAGCAGCAGCAACGAACTGAGTGTATGAGAGAAAAGGACATGAGTGAAAATGATAATGTGCGATTAAGGCAAATGAACTGGAACGGGTGATTAAACCACACACTAAACTACAAAAGTAGCACCGTTTCAGTCGTCGTAATTGCCATTATGTGAAAGATAACATACTTAAAGCAATTATTATTACAAAGTTTAACCGATGAAAAGAATCGCATAAACAGGAAGCAGGAACAGGAAAAGTGTCAATTGAAAAGTTAGAAAAAAGTTGTTGACTTTCTGAGCCTTTAGACAACAAAGAGTATTTTCTTAAATCCTTTAATTTTCTAACAAACTGAAAGTTAAGAAAGAATTGCAGCAAGCATGGACGAAGGGTAAAGATTCTTATTCCAGTACAGTTCGCTTTTTAGCGTTATTACGAAACATATGTACTTACGTTTCATTAAAATTGACTGAGGAAGCATTAAGCATCATTGGAACAAACGTTCATTAACAGAAGTAATTTTATTGGAACGTTTTCATGCTAAGAATGAACAACATTTCCAGGTAATAAATGTGAAATATGTTGATAGAGATTCAGATAACCTTCACATTTACTTTAAGCGTTAATACTAAGATCATGGCCATATAAAATGATTCTTTTGAACTCTTTAAAAATATCGACGTACGTGCGCTGTGCGGGATTTCTGATCTGTGATCCAATGTGAGCGTAGTATGCGTTTCAACTTGCCTTGATTTTACTCTTATGCATTCAGAAGGATGATCTCAACTTAATGCATATTTACAATCTCAAATAGGGCATGGGCATACAATTATTAAGAATCTTATACTAAATTATAGTCGTATGCTTCACTACTACGTCCACTGTGTGCCACCGCAGACCTGTAAAAATTCCCCTTAATATTCACGTGTTGTGATATAAACGTGCTATTATAACACATGTATGTGTAGCAATTAGTGCTTACACCTTAGGTTTTTGTTTGACATTAATCTTGACGTAAATGAATTAAGGTGAATAAATAAGTTTTTTAGTTGGGATTATTGTGTAAAATGAATAATTACTCATTGTTACAAGTGAAGGATTAGGAATTAAGAGAAAGTCTCAGATTTCTCGCATGATAGTCTGTTTGCCCAGACATAGACAGAGTCATTATTATTATGGACATATAATTAGATATCGTAAGTATACCTAAGTAAACCAAGCCAAGCCAACGACAGGGTCGAGTTTCTTGCTACGCTTCTAACTAGTTTCTTGTTAACCAAAGTCTTTCCTATTATTGGGCTAGGATAAGACTTTCTCGCCTTGCCACTGTTGATAATAGTGAGTGAGTCACTTTCCAGGGTATACCACTGCTAACTAGTACTACTTTGTAAAAGGAGCAGTTAGAAAATGCGCTAAGCAGCTCCACTTTTTTTACGGTTAGTTTTTTTTGGCCATCCTTATTCCATATGAGCAGCAACAGCACAGCACTGACGACTATTATCATTACTAAAGAAGAAGAGTAGTAGGAAGATTCTCCAAAGTACATGTAGCTAGGTATCAGCATCAGCTTTCTCCTGCAACGTACATGATATTTGTCTTGATGGAGCTAGCCAAGGGAAATCATTTATGTTCCACACGTAGTTGGCCTGGGGCGTGCAAAACATAATAATCGAGACCACAAGTCCCCTTTTACTCTTTTATACTTTCTATCTGTTAGGAACACGCAAAATAAGAGGAGTAACAGGAACATGAAAACGAGTGGATCCTTTCGTATACATTCACTCATATATGTATTGTGAGTGATATGGAGACATTGAAAGACCTTCTGTAGCGCAGGGTTTTCATACATATGTATCCTCTTATTTGGTTTCTTTATCCTTTTCTTTTTACACGATGATCGCATAAATGAAAGTGAGTACATAGTGTATGAACATAAAGTACATGAAAGTATGAGAACCTCGGATCTTTTTTTGTATCAAAAACCTCCTTGATTTAAGAAAAAAGAGACTAGTTGGTTTGGTATTCAGCCAGTCCGTTATTTTTTGGAATGGCATCGTGTACCAAAGGCGTGACATGACCTGCTGGCTTTGCTTTCCCCTGGTCTAAAGAATATCAAGTACTTTCTCTTCTCCGTTATAACAACTGCAACAACTCTTCCATTTTTTGAACACCTTGACTAGCTCCTCTAGCTACGGAAGAGAATCTTAGAAGATATCGGTGAGAAAAAGAGATGATAGCTAAGTACGCAAAAAAAAGGTAAGAAAAAGTGAGGCATGGATCATGTAGGGGGAAATCAGGCAAGGCAATAACCCGTATAAGAGACAAGATAATTTTGTTACGGTACATACATTTTTATATGAGTATACTTTCAAGCAGGACATTTGCACTGCGATGGGCAACAACAATGGCTTTTTTACTAGCTTTTTTGTGCATGCATCCCAAACCCAATATATATAACATTATAAGACGAACACTAAATACAACGGAGATTCCTAACCGAACAAGTTGCTGGTGACTTTGCATGATGATGATAAAGGTGTTCAAACGTCAAGTAAAAATGTGGGTAACTGGAGACAACGACTCGACTCAGGCGACAAAGGTGACGTGAGACATGATTTTGTATGTAACACAAAAGCAGAGAATTTATAAAAAAAAGTGTGTTTGACTAAAGGAGTACCGCCCATTTCTTGCCTATTCTTTATTCTGTCAAAAACGACTTCCGTTACAATGTATCCTTACAGCTTGCTGTATTCGACGTCGCAAAAATATCTAAATTGCATAATAATCTCATTGTTCCATTATTGTCCTAGATATGGTCTGATATGACATGTCATCAAGAGCAGAATTTTATGTACGTCCCTCGTCGTATCACATCATCTCTTTTTTTTGACCATACTTGCTAAGATGCATACAAAAGTTATGTTAGTATTGTTTGTGTTAGTATTATATTGAATGCATGTACTTGGCTTATTTTCCGATTTATACGCTTTACCGCGGAGCGTACACTTTTTATGGAGTTAAGTTATTGTGGTGTTTGTGGTGCCTCATGAGGAATGGATGCAGTATGCAACTAGCACAAAACGTGAATGGTAACACTTTGTGGATCAATTTCAAGTAAAGAGTCAAAACTCAAATCCTTTGATGCATGCATGTATTTATATGTGTATATTGTGTTTTGGTCATAAGGATATAAATAGTGGCAACGCCAGCGTAATACTTTATGTATTTTTATTATCCCATTTTATTTAAAATCAGTAAATATATTGATATAGGAAGGCGTGACCAACACTTTACTTTATACCTACACAGTATACGTGCAACTCCTCTGTTAAATAAAAAAAGATCATTGAAAAATATTATTTTTGATAGTTTTCTATTGTAGAGTTTCTACTTGCCAGCCAAAAGAAAGCACAAATAGGCTCACATTTGCTGATTCTAGAAGTATTCTAAGTGGCAAAGTTGTATTTCACTATAATGCCTATAAATATAATACGTATGCCCGGTTAAACAACGTCTAGAATGCAGACCTGACATGCATAAATGCTAAGCAATTCTATTCAAATTTCCTATTGATCCTAAACCACAGTATTTTTTCACCTGAAGTATTCTAATCATTTCGCAATTAATTAGGAACAGATTGCGTATAGTTTACACTTACACCATTGCCAAACATTGTGCGAATTATGAATGTATGACTAAGTATATAATTTATGCGCCTTCTTGAAACTATACATACTCAAGTACCTCTTCCGCTGAACGTGAATGCTCCAAAATTTTCTAATGAGTTGATTTGCAGTTGGCAGTGATGATGGTAGAAATAGAACTTGTAACATGAACAGTTTTAATCCGAGTTTTCAGACAGAGAAGTTTCAACTGAGACGATTATACCATGCGAACATACCGTACCGGATATGTAATGTGTGTATATCGTTGTTAATTTTAGAGATGGAATAAGATCCAACAGTTAGTAATAATAATACATTTATAGTGAAGATGGCGATATATCTCAGTCTACCAAGGCTCTCCAGTATTTCACAAAAGCGTATTAAAGATGTGATGATGGTCGTACAGAGTACCAACCTTATAAAGCAGGACTTTGACTGCTCTAAGATGGTGAAGGCTCAGAAGAAGTTGATGGTGAGATGAGGGTATCGAACGGGAGAAAGAAGCAAACATTCCAACAGTAGTGCGTACTACTCGATGAATAAAAGTAGAGCCAGAAGAGAGAAGTGAGTTAAAAACATGATCGCCTTCGCAATAACAGCAGAAGCCGCTTCAGTAAAAAAGGAAGAATGAAGAATCAGAAAAGAGAAGATATTTCAGGTCGTGTACCACGGGCATCCAAGTGGTAGTAGCTGTGAGATGGAAGGATGGAGCACACTCGTTCCGATCTGATGTAACGTACCAATTCTCCACTTCTCGTACTGCTGCTTGCTTGGCTGTATTACGTGTTTAAAAAATGAAGATGCGGATAGAAGCAGATGAAAAAGCGACTTCGCATCTTGTCGACACAGCCAGTCGGTTTGTACAACGCGACCTGTGAAGAGCACAGCATATATACGCGGATCGTTACATTCTTGTAAAAGTCGGAGAGTATGCTTGAATCTGTAAAAATCTTTAGACTTCAAGCTTGATATTTTGTCAAAACGAAGGACAGAGCATTTGGACTTAACTTTGGACTTCTAGTTTTTGGTGGGGTTATAGGCTAGCAGCGGATATTATTCTCTGGTGTGGGGAGATTATCAAAACTCATTCTTTTACAGGAAACTCATAATCGTAGAAAGAAGGACTGCCAAGTAGTTTTCTCGTCATTTTTATTACTCTATCATATTATAAAAAATTAGTTATCCTGCATTTTATGAACTTATTCAAACGTTGCACTTTCTCTCTTCTCTTATTCGTGTGTTTTTTGGTGCGCTTCTATCTAAAAGTTGAAAGACAAGTTATACAGGGATACACATATTAGCTTAACAGTACGCTGTTATCTTTCTATAGTTTAAAAGTTTTAGAATATTTAAAAGACAAAATGAAATACAGTAACTTTTTCTTAAAAAGTCAAGTGTTTCAAGTAAAAATATGCAAACATAAACGTGAATAATTAAAACAGTTCCCTAAAACATTTCCCTTGTACACATCACCATCACACAGTGCGGAAAACTTTTTTTTACAGACGGTTACAAAAACTAAAAAAAACTACAAAAAAAAAAGATTTTATAGAATAAAGTGCTCCTCGTTAAAACTACAGTAACTTTGTCCCTTAAATTTATACTGCTGTCATTATCGGTATTCTATAAAATCATTCAAGTATGGTATGGTATATGGTAATATAATATAAATGTAATATTCTATGTAAGCTTCATTGATTACCTACACTTGTGCTACATAAGGTTTGTTAAACTTTTACACAACACTCGCCAGTGAAATTAAATTAGTGATTGGCAACTCAATAGACGGAAATTAGTAGTTAAGTGGATAAGATGGAAATTTTCTATAAAGATTAAAATCAAATGTAAGAATTTTCAAGTTTTTTTAGCCAGATTTTGCATTTTAGTTGTCACAGATTTACATACATATGTGCTATGTCCGTTGCCATACTATGTGTACTGTGAACAGAGTGACGTGAAGCAGGAATTTCATTTCCGCCTGCTGTGCCAAAAAATCTGTGTAAGTTCTGTTTAGTGTTAACACACACGACAAACCAACTAGGACTAGGACTGTGAAAAAAAAGTTCAAGTTTGTGTTTTTGACTCAAATCTCTGTTTATATGTACTGGGGACACACACATTTATCCGTCAAGTTCAGGGACAGAAGAGCAAAGCCCGACGACAAGTAAAAAAGGAAACGGATATTATAACCTCATTTTCTATGAAAGTCAGATCTGGTACGTACTTTATACTTAACTTAAGATTTTTAAAATCGCTACATCAAGCTGACAGTAGCAGTACCGCATAAATATGTTATTCCAGACAAGTACTTACACTAAACAAATAGCTACAATTCTGAAATCATTATGTTCATCACCTCCATATCCTCTTCAGAGTAGACGTCAAAATCTTTGAATGAAAAATCAGATTAAAACTACATGTGTTTGTCTACTAGTGACGGTGGTGGTCGTAAGAAAAGTGTGAAACTTAAAGAAGCTTCACGCTGCAAGTTTCTAGGTTGGGCGTAAAATAATAAGAAATTGGAGAAAAGTGAAGGATGCTGATGATGATGCTGAATGGAGAATTCCAGTAGAATTGTCAATTCTTGTCAGTTTGAGCTGAGCCTATAAGCCGCTCCATTTCATCAACAGCATCTTCTTTTATTATACATATTTTTACGCGAGTTTGTTAGCTATACACCAATGCATTTCATTTCAGCTTTCATATAATCTTTTGCGTAAGAAAAAGATTGTGTATTCATTCTTTACGTGCCTACTTATCTCCTTCCTCATTTATAATAAGAAAGGAACCCGCATTATTACTCCTCACCGGGAAATATCTCGTAAAAATGCTCAGAGAGACATAAAATGAAAGAAGGGGAAAAAATCTTGTCAACCTTTAAGAACTCTGTTTAGTACAACAACTCCTTTTTGCGTTTTATAATAATAACATTATATAACTGATGACGGTAATGCCTAGAAAAACCATACATGTATATTCTCTGTATATGTCTGAGTGTTTTCACAAAAACATGGTAAAATTTCATTTTTTCTCTCTTTAATTTCAAACACACTTTTACCTTTTCGCGTCTCCTTAATTTGAAAATACACACTTACAAAAATTTCGGAAACAGAGAAGTCTTACAAATCCAGTAAGCTTTATAGTTGTAAAATATTGAGGAAATTTTGAACATGGTGTACTATTTCTTTTCACATTCATTTACCCTTTTTGCGGGAAACAAAGAGTAATGTAAGTTTGGAAAGGAATCTGAAAATATAATGGGAGACACTAAAATATTTTATGTGGATACCAATGTCTCTTATTACTTAAGTATTCCATACGCTGTGGTATTAGTATGTTTTTTCTGAATAGTTTTGGTAACCAAACGATCTCGTAGAAGTGAAGATCTTGACAAGAAGTAACCAATAAGTTTGGAAGTTATAGTTTGTATTTTATACACATGTTGTACACTTATCCTTTACTCTTTAAAAATAATCATTTAGCTAAATGTTTTACACCTTTCCCAGACCACATAATGCTGTCATGCACTCATTCATTTGCTTCCTCTTCCCATTTAAATTCCTTTCATTAGTGAAAGACCCCTTAAAATTGAATTTTATTGCTCGTATTTTTTTAGCATAGTAGACAGATTCCAAGTCGTAGTTTTTGTAAAACAATGTGATAAATACTTCTTTTATTAAAAGTTGGCGAAAATATTTGAAACTTCCTGGAACATTCAACAAACGATTGTGACATCTTTTGCAAGAAAAAGTTTTCCAATTTTTTAACAATTTCTTCATCCTTTGCATTTTCTCCATATAATTCTCATGCATCAAATTATTATGTAGATACTATCCAAGTTTTTTAAAAGTTAGCTTGACAGTTTTGCTTGCTTGTTTCTTCTTCCTATTTTCGTTAATGGATAACAGGAAAAAGATGTGCATACAAGCACAAAACAAGCAACAACATAACATCAGATAGCAAACAGAACTTCCAAAGGGAAAAAAGAAACGGAGAAAAAAACTGACATTTGCTCACTTAGCATGTGCATATAGCAGCAGCGTACACGAACTTGATGTAAAAATGTCGACTGTTGCAACTGCCATATATTTCCAGAGCTATTTTATATGCTGTTTGTTTTCTATCTTGCCACTATTTAGCTTGACTTTTGAGAAGACTGATCCCATCACATTTTACATCACCCGTCAGAAAGAGCAGAGCAAAAAGAAGTGAACTGCTGCCACTCTTCAAGTTATAGCATAATAGTTGTATATACAAACAGTATATTCACTCTAGTTTCTTCCTTTTCCCAATAGCATCAACTTTTTACTACTGTATTGTAGCTTTCTTTTTATAACTGCCCATTTGCTTGCAAAGTTTTATACTTCATCTTTATTTTATAAAGAGCAGCTGCATATGCTTAAGTATACGCGTGTTTTTTTCTGTGAACACACTTGAAGAAAGAAACTCTTGCACAACAATGAAGCCCCATCATCGTTGAGTCAGTCAGTAGTACATACATACATCGAGAAATGGTAGCCCACGTTTTGTCAATGTAAATAATACATTCGCTTGCATCACGGACACTAGCACACCGAAATTTTTCCTGTAAAAGTTAACGTAACGAAACGAAAATCATCATCGCATCGTCGTCACATATGATGATATTGAAAGAGCAAGTCAAAGTGAAGTAAGCGAAAAATCAAGTAACATGATGTTGATATGTTCGCCTTGTGTCTCCAAATACATCTGTACATAAAATGGTACGACGACTGGTACGACGAGCAAAGTCAACTAAAGTTAAGTAAGCGAGGTAAAATAGCAAAAGTAGTAAAATAGAGTAGTCTAGTGAGCAGGGAACGCACGACGACAACGACAACATACACACGACGAAGAAAAAGCAAAACTATAAGTTGACAAAAAAATGCATTCATGGTACAACTCAAGAATAAAATGGGGAACTGTAAGACACAAGTTACAAGAGAGAAGAAAACACATGGGACGCAGATGCGGCTTCTCTCATTGTTGAACTCTTTATGCCTTTTACTGTAACGTGTCCAATGACGGTCATGTACAACTCGTACAAAATAAGAGTTTCTTTTCCTCAGCTTCTATTTAACGTGAATGCATTCTGGTTCCTGTGGCCTCTGTCGTTAGTCCCATGATGGTGATGTGTATAGTATGCTATGACAAGATATCTATGAAACAGTTTTTAAGCTATGTTCCGGTTCTGTTTTCAGAACCTTCTTGTTGCAATACGTATAAGCGTTTCTGCTGGTCAGGTTCTATTCTTCCACCGAACCGTGAAAAGTAAGTAAATAGTGCAGCGATACAAAATAAAGCACGTTGCTGAATACAGAGAGATGGGCGTACTTACAAAAAAAGTAGGACCACGCCAAGTTACGAATTCAATATGAGAATGAAATCAAAAATGTATCGGTCTATTTTACTTGTACTTGTAGTAATACTTCGTGCAAAAAATCCCATCATTTCGTTCCTCCAAAAAATCTCTCTGTAGACTTTTCTAAAAATGGAGAAAAAAATATGCGGCCATAATATTATGCCATGTCGCAGCAAACACCCCTTTGTGACCGTTGGGTTTACTTGAATGTTTGGGCATAAGTGTGTCATGAAGCAGTTTCAGTTATTGTACTGGCTGATACAGAAAAAATACAACTTTTTGAGGTTTTACAAGACTCAAACAGTAGAGCACGAGAAAGAAATAATAACCATGATATAAATGTATGTATGAATGTCAGAATGGTATCAAGTTTTTTTTTGTCGTTGAACCAAAAGAAGCTAAAATCTTGTGTCACTGTTCCATCTTTATGTTCATAAACTTGAAAAAAAGTAGAAGAGTAGAGAAGAGAAAGGAACAAGCGATCATTATTATTAGTAGTAGCAGAAGTAGAGCTACGGGAAAGGAAGACCAGAAGCAGTAGCATCATCATCATCATGATAGTTATGTGGAGACACATATGTCCAGAAAAAGGGAGACGAAAAATGTACCATTAGAGAAAAAAGTCTTATTCCTTGTGCCACTATCTACTACATTTAGAACGGTGATGGTTTTACTTCTGTTGTGATGACTGTGTAGTAGTAGCAGTAGCTGTAGTGCACGAGAGACAAGTCAGTGAAGTCGTCATGTATTAGGACAACTCGTAAACTTTTGGTTTTGGCTGGCTGTCAGCAAAAGTAAACCAAAACGATGTGGAGCCTAGAAAAAAAAAGATATAACAAAGTTTAAGTATAAGTGATGGACGAAAGAAACAGAAGAAATAGGGAACACGACTTTACTGGTGTGCTGTATAAAAGTAATACGGTAAATGTACATGCATTACAAAAAAATACATGTTTTATGTGGAGCTGGAGAGGATGTGATGTGATGCTAGTTGTTAGTAGTGGTAGCGGCATGAGAGCAGAGGACACATCGACAAAAATCTCAAAGTAGACAAAGACACTGGAACATGTTCAGTGAAGTAAATGTAAAAAGAAAACATGAAGAAGCGAATATCGGGGAAGGAAAAAACGCATTACCAACCACAACATCCACCAAACACAAAACACAACTCGTTTTTTTTGTAGAGTTGAGTTGTATAATGTAATACAGTATAATAGAATATAGAACATCAACCGAGAGTCATATGTTGTGTTGTGTGGGTGCATATATGTCAAGATCTGTGACAAAGCTCTTTCAAGCCCTTAAAATAGCAAACAAGAAAGGGAAATATCAAAATATTTCTGGTTGTTTATATTTTTTGAGTGAAGGAATAAGTTAAAGAGGATAAAAAGAAAAACATGGATGTTGTATGCATGTTTATTTATAAAGCCTAATGGCCTATCAACAAAGTCATGGAGTTAATATAAGGTACATATGTATTTATGATGTTATTGATTATCTATGAATTGCACTAGGCTGAACATGCAGAAAAATAATGGGATATGCTCTTATTCTACGGTACGTTTACGAGTTTTCTACTGAGAAGAGAAGGTACTTCATCATCGTCTTTACTTTTTTTTCTTTCTTTTGATGAAAGTATTGCATACACTATATCCTGTACGTAAGATCATAAAAATGTATGCAAAAGACAGAATTCCCCTGATATTGCTTTAGTTTTTCTTATTGACACAGATCCTTTTCTCGTGATTAATTTGGACTAATGTATACTGTGTTACACGGGGGAGAGAGGGGACATCAACACAACATGTAGTAAAAGTAAGCAAAGTGGGAAAACTAGTTAGTGAAATCCTAAGAGAACATTTGTTACAACAACACTTTCCGTTGAAACAACAACAGAAAGTATAACCACCCTGGAACACATAAAACGTATATTAAGATAATTTACCTTACTTAGGATTACATGTCTCTTGTGTCTATAATTAAGTAGCTTGAACTGCGAACAGGGACACAAGCGTAGTGTCCTTTTTGTACTAACATTAAGTTAGTTTGTATTTTCTTAGTCACTTAAATCGTTTACCTTAAACCAATTCATCTGCAATGAAAATGAATCATATAACGCAACTTGAGATTTTCGAATTGGTGTGATATCCATTTAATCCATTGTCCTAAAAAAACTACAATTTAACAAACACTTCCCAAGCAAATTTCGCTACAACGGTTTTCTCGGTGTAATAACAAAGTATGTAGTTTTTATAAATCTCAAGAAAAACACCACTACATTCTTACGAACCAGTTGACAGCATTTCCAACTTAGTGCTTACGTATATTTCTCTTTGAACAAACTTTTTTTTGCTGTGGTCAGTTTCCTTACTGGAAAAATAACAACTTGGTGCACTACCATAAAGCTTTCTTTACTTTGTTTAAACGACAACCTAAACAAAGAATTATCTCTTATATACCTACCTAACACATAAGCTTAGAGTATTGTACGTCTGACCTTTGATAGTCCATTATGTGTACCGTTCTTAGCTGTGCAAAATATAAAATATGGTGAACTATAAAGCAGGTCATCATCTGAGTGGAAAACCTAAAGGAGAAGGCGGACATGAAGTTGCACTGGGACTTGCATCCTTTTGTATTATTTCACAAACTTGAGAAGAAAGCATAAAAGGTTTATTGCAGTCAAAGCATTTTCAGCTATTCCCTGACCTGCATGCATGACTACTCTACTAGTATGGTCAATACTCTACTTCTATTCATATATTTACAATGCCCTCTGGAACAAAACCATTATATGAAACACAGAATGTACATGTGCAGGGGAAAGAAGAAAACTGAAATACGT
>JAQFZG010000636.1:0-29098 GCA_034695465.1 Entomobrya nicoleti
CAACAATGTTCAACAATTTCATTTGTAGCATTGTTTCAGCTCCGTCGTTATGATCGCTATTACAGCGGGTTTATTAAATTTTAATTGCTGTGAAATGAAACATTTAGATGTCTTACAATTTAGATGTTAGAGTAAATCGTTACTACTAAACGGTTAAAAACTCATTAAAGTTTGAATATCTTAGAACAAAAATACACTCGTTAGTCCAGTAGTCTAATATGTTGATGCATACATTCTTTTTACATCAAGTCTATTTTACACTTCAACACGAACAAAGATGACAGTATAATTAACAATTAAGTATAATTCTATTTAAACAACATTTAAGTTTTATGTTAAAATGCACAAGTGACAATGGATTCTAAGTCTAAAATATACATTCATACTTCTGATAAAACACAATTAAGATATTTATTACATAAACAAATGCGCTGAACTTTTTACTTGATGTATGTAGTTTCAACAGACTAGTAATTACTTTCATTTAGATTATGAGTATGTGTTATACATGACTTCAGATTTTGAGTATATTATTTTGAAGTTAGATTAAGTAAGTTACATTAATAAATTATTGATAATAAATATATTCACCGTCAGTAACAGACTAGAAAATTAATACTGTACATTTATGTTTGACGAAACTACAATAAAATATATTTTACTGAAAATAGCTGTTGATACAAAATTGAACTACGACTTAAACATATCAGATAGCAACCTTTCGATAGGTATGTCTCCGACGGTTTGTTTAAAGAACAACTCCTCCAGTATCTTTCCACTTATTCGTCGTATAAGTGGGAGTAAGAGGAGGAGCTTTCCAAAACGGATTTTGTTTGGAGGAGTACGCCCAATGCAGTATTCTTGAAGCATAACGTGTGTTTGATCCTGAAGGATTTCAACTTGTAAATGTTCTCGGAGTGTTGGTATTTCTGAAGAGAAAATGATGGAACAAAATGAAATATTAGATCATACGGTCAAAAGATAAATGTGTCTCATATTTCCCCAAAAATATTTTGCACTTGAATATATGTATGTTGCAAAACGTATACAATTAAAAAAGTCTATACCTTACCTGGTTTAAATAGAACCAAAGCTTTCAAGCAAGCAAGTTCAGTGTGATCTGGTCTGATACCCTGTATCCTTTCCAAAGTTTCCCGTAATAACCTGGCATCTGCATGAAGGGTTGATTGACGGAGTCTGGGGACTACTGATCCAGATACCAAAACCCCTTTAATTATCATGGAGTCTCTTGATTAAATGAATCTTTAATACCATGTTTGTGGTATTTCACATTTTCCCATAATTGCTTTCTTACCTTCATCAATACTGAGTCCCCACTGTGCCCCACTTAAAATGAAAAGTTCCGGCCATGCTTCTTCCAACAATAATGCCTGATCCTCAAAAGGAAGCTAGAAAAGTTTTTTTTTACGTATTTGTATAAATTAATCATAAATCAGGATTGTATACATATTTTTATTATATTTTATGACATAAATTACGTTTAAAAATGATGGAACACTCCTCGCCCACTTGACGCTCAAAAACAGCAATTTAGCTGCGGACTCATAAATACTCTCATTGACCAACGTGTTCACATGCAGAGTTTCCAAAAATTTGTAGTGATTGTTGTGACTATGGAGGAGTGAGAAATGATGCTGCTGATCTTGTTCACCTCCTGACGAACTGACTTCATCCTCACTAGCTATCATTCCTGGTGGTGGACACCCACCATTCCTCAGAAGATTATGATGGTGGGGATGATGATTAACTGTGGACTCATTGTTTCGTTCGGCTGATGACCTGTTGGATGATGAGGTGTGCACCACAGTGATATCCTTCGAGCTATTGTTGTCTGTTGGACTATTACTGCTATTCGAAACGGTGGAAGATGATGATGACCTTTTCGTGTGTACAAGCATTGATGCGAATGGGGAGTGATGATGATGCGCTGCAGCAACAGCCGCGGCAGCAGCCGCTGCCGCTGAAGCAGCAGAATCGCCAATAGATACCCCGCCAGATGGTGGAAAGATACTACTTCCACCTCCTCCAGCAGCACCACCTCCCCCCAAACCAGATACAAGTCCATTTCCTGTTCCCAGACCGGTTCTTGATGCTGGAAGCAGGCCCAAAGGAAAACCACTTGCAAGCCCTGCTGCCGCTGCAGCTGAAGCACCGCCAAAGAAAGGTGGATAGAAGGTGGGTTTAATGGGAAAGTAATATGGAGCAAAGCCGCCACTTCCGGTGGTGGCGAATTGAGATAAATATTTTGGTTTTGAGGTTGTGGCACGGGGTGCCCTTTCGTGCTGTACTGCTACAAAAAGAATTTAATACAAAACACTTTAATTCAGTTTCATTTTTTGGAAATCCATACAAACTATTAAACCTCGCAACTGTAATTAACCTTAATGTCAGTAGTTAATTTGGGTCAACCATTATACATTTACCAAACATAAAATAAAAGTATCGAGGAGAAACATCTTTATTGCATGTCTGTCTCATGTCGCCCACACCTGCAGCTGTACTTTACATACTCGTATCCTACCCCTCCCTTTCCCCTTACATCCTGCACGCAACCAAGCAAAAATCATAAAGACAACAGTTTCGTGTAAAATGCAATATTCATGTTTTCATGCTAGGGACATCTTTTTTTAAATCACGAAAATATAATTGTCAAGTATATTTTCTTCAATAAGCAAAACATATACCTTACTACCACTTACTACCAACTACTCTGAATAATTAATCATCCATAAGTTTTCTCTGTTTTTGGATGAATGCAATTAAACTGTATGATGTGTTCGTTTTAATTATGCGAAAAAAATCCTCCCATGAAACGAAAAATTTAGAGTTTTTAATACCTACTTCCTACTTTGTATAAATATCCTGCTTGCATATAAAACACCCTGGTTTTCTTCAAGTATGTATACTTCAAGTTTTATGAATTAGTTCCTTTTCAAAAATCAACGAAATAGGTTGCATGGGCTTTGGACTTGCGATGAACAACGAAGGAAAGTTTATCAAATCACCATTATCATCAAAAACAGCTTTGTTGTCTGTATTCTTTTCCAGCAGTGCAGTAGCAATGTAAGGCACACACATGTATTTGTATTATACTCATACTCATGGTTATCATGGTTTGGTTGATGGTGTATGATTTTTAGTGTAACGCGTCGCGTAAGTGGAAAATGTCGCTTAAAATTACATCTTGGCTTTATCGTGGTTTTATTTCACTGCTTCCCTTCTTCGTCACTTTTTTTTACCTTATTATGTGAGAATGTGTGCAGCTGACGGTGACACGAGCTTTATTCACACTTTTCCTCTTTTGGGTTTGTCCTTGCTAATGGCATGATAAACACGGAACATGACTTTCAAGTGGGCTGACAAAAAGTCCCCTATTCACTTTACTCACTCTTTGCCACCACCGATCCTTAATACCTCTTCTCTTCATCATATACCACCACCATCATACCATGCGCTACACTTATAATGCTAAGTACGAACGTATGCACGATTATCTGTTCGGTAGCGGTGATATATTGTATCACATTACCAATTCACAATTTTCAGCATCAACACAACAATAATATTAACAATGAAGTTGTCCTGGCCTATTTATTGCGATATATAACAACCATCATGTATGCAATGCATGCGGTATATTTTACTGTCATATATTGTCACCATCATTGTTATAAAAAACTCCTTGTGGTTGGTTTCCTGGTTTTGCCTCTTTTGCAAAATAAAAGGTTTGGCTCAGTTGCCTTCGTTTGCCTTTTTATTTGCATTTATTTATTTCACATATTCATTATAATTATATTATGAATCTATAAAATGCATACATGTATATATGTATGCTCGCATTTTGAGAGAAAATACCCATTTTTTTATAAAGCGAAGTGTGAATGTAGACAAAAGCAAACATTTCTCTGCTCTTTTTCCTGACACTTTGGCCTGTCACCGCCGCGATAACCGAGCTCTTTCTCTCTCTCAAGCAGTTTCTTTTGTAATCCTTTCTTTTCAGCTTTTACTGCATTCACTTCTTGCTGACTGACTGTTTGGTGTGAAAATTTTCTTTGAAGAAAAAAAGTCTCATGCTTTTATCATTCACTCAGCTTTTCCTCTTTTGCCCATTTTCGTTCACGTAATGTATGCGTAAGCATTTCAACACAGAAGTGTTATAAGATATATTATGTACATATATAAAATCATCATATTCAGCACATATTGTTACAACAAATATCCCACCATCCTCATATTTCATTCTGTTTTTTTTGCGTTAGAATAACAAACTCTCACAAGTATAACGACTCTTTTGTAACAAGACTCAAGACGCTGCAGTGACGCTGTTGATGATGATGATATCTTAAAAATAGCTTTGTCTCTGAGCTGAGTCTCTATACTCGTCAAATAAAATGCCTCTTTTCTAAAAAGAATTTTTACCAACCAACCATACAGCCTTTCCTAGTATTCTTTTCATTCTTTAGAATGAATGAATATGATTCAAAGCAATAACAGCTTTCTATTAGCAGTCGGCGGTGCTTGTATCCTCATCAATTAGAAAATTTATTCATTTTTAACATCATAATGCTGGGGAGAAAGGAACTCTTTTGTAAGCTCCATTTTTTTTGTCCTTCAAAAGAACAAACATTTAAAGTCGACTTCAAGGATTTTTCCAAAGAAAATGGAATGACATAATTGGTAACGACGATTTTCTTTTTGCCTTGACGTATTCGCTGTAAGCTGAGGATGATTTCCAAACAATGTGATGATTAGTGAATGAGGTGGTGTGGTGTGATGTATGATTATGATGACGATGAAGGGTGTGTCCCACAAACATTTTTTTCTTTCTTTGAATATCGAATAGGAGAAAAGGATAGCAACGAAGCAAGTATAATGAATAAAAAAACGAGGTTGGAAGAAAGCAGGAGAAAAAATGAGAAATTTATAGGAATAATTTTAGAGACGAAAGAAACAACAAACAAGACCCATATAAGCTACATATCATTAGTCTTGCTTTATATGTATGTATGTATAAATTTTTATCACAAACTATCACACCGTGTAGAACAGCCCAATGAATAAAGGCACCCCTCTTTATATGGATTTTGAAAAAAAGTCATATTTCTAAAGAAAAGTTGTCTCTCCGCAAATATTTAAGTCATGACAAATGAATCATGGTGATTATGTCATGATGGAGTGCTATGTATGAACATAACTCACGGGAAGAAACCACAATAACATTTTTTTTGGAAGGAAAGAAGACAAGATAAATCAACAATCATTTTATTTCTTATGTATATAATCATACATGCTCCTTGTAGAAAATTAAGTACAGCGAAAGCTGCCTATATACCACCACCATCGCAGTAGCAAGTTGGACAGAAGAAGAAAAAATCATGCTCAAGCAGTCATCAAAAATTTATCCGTGAAAACTTGTGATAACCCAAAAGGGCATCATTAGTCACGCAATAATAACACGACCAGCTGGAAACATTCCCATTTCCACACACAACCTCACATAATAATGTATATGCATGACAGTTAAAGGTTGTGACTTGCGAGTTGAGTTGATGTCGGTGGTGATGGTGTTTTTTTTTGTTGTAAGCCAAAAGGGCTTTCTACCTTTTGCACATCAACTTGATGCTTTATACGAGAAAGTGGACATGGATGGTTGACTTGACTTGGATGAGGAAAGGTACACAAAAACTAAATATGTAAGTAAGGACGAGAGATAATAATGATGGAAAGCCTTTTGTTTTTTGTACAAACTTCTCTGGACAGCGTGTAGTCAGTCAGAGAAGGCAAAACTACTCAAATTACTGAACAGCAGGTCCAAAATTATTCTTTTCTCATTCTATCTCTGTTGGTCTGCCTGCCTGACTTGATGTTCATTATGATTTGATGATGTATAAATGATGTCAAAGTCAAGTCAAAATGAAGAAAGAGAAGGAGAGAGAAAGAGGATTGTTTACGCATAGTAAATTATGTGCATGTACAGTTGGGTTAGTGTGGAGTCTCAGCTTCCCCCATAAAAATATTCAATGCAAGCAAAATCATAACATCATCATCAGTAATAATGATATGATAATAAAAGTGAAATAATGAGGAGTCGGTGGAAAAGGGGAAGGAATATGAAAGTACAGAATAAAATCAACAATTGTTTTTATCATACAACTGTGCACAATAAAGTATGAAATATTTGTCTTCCTTGAAAAATCGTTAATTAGGGTACCTCATTTTGACAATGAGGGAAAGCAATTTTTTTAATGCATGGAAAAGTATACATCTGAGCATTTGGAAATGAAGCGATAAAAATGTTTTCTATTTCTATTTTCTGCAGTTTTATGTCAATGCATTCATTTATATAACTCCTTTTTTGTTTGTGGTTTTAGCGGTCATGCTAAGTCTACAAAAAAGGTTTAGGGCCTGAATAAACAAGCAACTTTCCCAACGACAAATAAAAATAAGTAAACCACAGGAAGTAAATTATTAGATAAGTGCATTGATGTATCATCTCATCAATATTATTAGGGAAAAATTTGAAGAGTTGAGAGCTTCAATTACATTTGCTCATCAAAACCAACCACTTCATGTCTCCACCATGAATCTGGGGCCATCAGACCACTACACAACTCTCACAATCTCAACTCAATAAACATCAAATCAAAATCGTACAGAGCAAATAATGACAACTGTGTGATTTTCGACATGTTGTAATTGTAACAGTTAGGGTATACACACACAGACAAGTGAATACAGAATAAGATATTTGATATGCGGAATTATAACAAGTGAGACATTTGAATCGTTTTAACAGTTTTTGCCCAAATTATTGAACCACAATAAAGAATAGATGAAGTAGTTGAACATTTTCCATGCAAAAATGCAATGAATATTTTGTATGCTGAAAATAAATAGTCTGTTTTCAAAGTGTTTCAAGCAATGAAAATCATTATTCACCTTCGCGTTTCATGTTGACCTCCAAGCACTTTCGGAATCTGCAAGCTTGACATTGATTTCTTCTTGTCACGTCAACAATACAGGTATTATTTTCCTTGCAAACGTAATCCAGATTTCTGCATAATAAAAAAATCATTCATCTCATTACTTTCCACGGATAACATCATGAATACTACGATCATTACGTTTAATAATCATTAAATGTACATTAAAATGGCACCTATAGCCTACCATTTTAAAGAAACTAAGCGATTTTGAATAGCATGTTGGGTCAGAAAAGCTCATCCAGCCCAAACTTAAGGCAATTTTCAGGCACATTAAGATTTTAACTAATTCACCCTTTCTTACCTGCGAATCGATCTTTTGAAAAAGCCCCTGCACCCATCGCAAGAGGATACCCCGTAATGTTTTCCACTTGCCTTGTCACCGCAAACTCGGCATAATAGCTCTGGTTTGGTGGAGTCCTTGTCCATCATTTGATTTGAATAATTTGTAGGATTCTGAAAAAAGTTTTAAAATTGCAACTATGTAATCCTTTTACTCAAAAACAATAGCAAAAATATACATACTTCGAATTTCATCAACAATTATGTTATTTAAACACCGAATTTTATTACATCTATCTGTGAAATTAATTGTTTTCTGGCCTTATTTTGCATAATGACACTAACTAATCGTAAGCTAGCTTGATGATGATGACCAATAACGACATGATTCTTGTACATGTTGATATTCACCAATTAAAACTGGTAGAAGTCTATTCGATACATTAGCTTTTTGCGAGCGAAATGTCAAATGCTAATTTCAATTTTAGTTCTAAATTATCCTTTTGAATTTTATAATTGCAGGTTATACAATAACTTAATTTCATATTTTCACAGCATGACGCATTTGGCAAGCTTTAACTTAAAATTAACGAAAGGACAAAAGGAAGAGATGGATTTCATAAAAATCATAAACAATTATTACTGGATGTATTCCAATAATTATTGTCAGCCATCCAGAAGTCAAAATGAAATCCACGTTACGTAGGATGTAAATCATCATCATCATCATTGTGAATCATGCAGTAATTAAGATGATGAAACTTATGAAAACACCAAATCAATTTAAAGCTCTTTTAAACATTTCTGTTGTTATTTCATTTGCCTGCAATTAAAAAATACAGCCAATAATATTTGATTCCCCTACTCTGTTTCCCTACCTTGCCATGTAGAATCTTAATAAATAATTCATTTCCGAAATGACCGACAGTTTTCATAAGGTGAAAATTGCAGACTGGCCAAGGAGAGAAAATGGTCGATAAGATATTTCCTCTGTCATGCTTCGACTCAATTCTCAACCTTTCTCTCCTTTTCCATATATTTTCATTCTAGAGCATAAGTCAAATGGAAATATGGACGCTTATTAACAAATAATTGCTGATTTCAGCCATTGCGCAGGTTGGTCTGATACTTCTGTTGTTGTTCTAAAATCTTGTATTGGCCACGTCATGTTGTAATGGTCATATATTATATCAGTTTTAAATAGCTTAGCATATAACATTTTATTTCTTGGGGTTCATAGAAAAATTGACATAATCACAAATCAATTTGCGGCCAACATAACGTAGGACAGAATTCAAGCCATCACGCTATTTACTCGATTGTTTAAAGATTTAACTGAAAAACAGGAAGTGGTAAAAACAAGCCAAATTGTAGGTAAAGTTATTTACAAAATTAACAAGCACATTTCTAAAAGATACTAAACTATTCTTGTCATTCAAGTATGCACCTTTCCATTTCCTTAATATATCAAGCAATTATGTATCCATATTTTAAATATTTAATCGACACAAAATCATAAATGCGTATTCAGCATTGTAAACCGTACATTCAAAGTTTAGGTTACAGAGAAAAGTAAAGTATAGAATATGAAATGGGGCGACGTGAGACTTACATCAGATTGGCATCTCTGAATTGTTCTTAATTCTCTAACATGCATACTTTTTCAATTCAAGTCGAACCAAAAACATGACCAAATCACAATTAGAATCAATAATTTACAAGTATGCTATTAAAATTCAATCAATGCATATCGAAACTTCCTATTCAATCATTTTTTAAACAGATTTGTTCACGTTGTAGTAACTCAATAGGTCCATAAGTGTAAGCATATTGACAAGTCACAACAAAATTTCCATTGATTAATTCGCTACGGTTCTCTCGAAGAAAGAAAAACACGGAAGAGAGATGCCAACAAACAATACTGAACATAGGAAACCCCTTTTTCACACATGCACACTGGACGGATACAGTAAACAGTCTCATCTAATATGATACACAATGTTCAGGTTTAAAGCTCATTTGGTATTCAACCATCTGCTACTTCTCCGCCTGAATAATAAAGTGTTCTTTTCCTCAACAACCAAAAACGGAAGAAGTAAAAAAAGTGTAGAGTAACGAGAGTAAGGCGCAGTCTGCTTTTGTTCAAAAACTATTCATGCATAAAACAGGAATTTGGATTTCAATTTGTATGCGAATATTAAGCGAGGATCCTTTTTTTCTTGGCAAGACCTTTCACTTTTTCTAGTGTCATCACTAAAAAATTATGCATGCAAAAATGTAAAAAATCAAGTCATCATTTATCTATTAAGTAAATCTCGTGTGTGTTCATGTTGATGGCATATTGTTGAGTCATAGTATTATTGCCTAACTGAATTTACATCTACATATTTTGAATGAAGGTGTCAATGGGTACGGACTACGGACCAGAGAAGCACGGTTTAAATGAAAATTTAAAAAATAAATCTATCAAGCAATCGATCTTGCACTCGTACATTCTGTACACGCATGTTTTTAATATTTTATGTAAATTGGGATAATGTTAAAATAAGTGGATGCTATTTACGAAAAAGAATTACATTTGTAAAATTGCCATTTAATAGCTGTTCTGTTGGAGTATCGATATGATTTTGGGAGGCAAAAATACTGAACTTGAAGTACTTTATTTTTATTTTTTAAACTAGTCAGATTATTTAATAGTGAAAGGTAAGTCAGCATCGTAAGATGTTTTGCGTGGTGTATTTACTTGAAGGGAGAAAAGTTCCCTATCAAATATACATGCAAGTATGTTTTGTACAAGGACGGCTTTATTTACAAAACAACCACTTTTGGTTTACACCTGTGACCCTTCAAAAAGCGTGATTGTCGATTGTGAACGAGCAGAATGGAAAGGCCCCACTCATGACACATGTAAAACAAAACACAGGGAGTAGCAGATGTAGAATTTAAAAAGTAATACAACACTACATTGTATTTCATTGCAGATTGCAGCTCGTGCTCAATTAACAGGTGTGATCCACCTGTCGAAAATCACACCGGCATGAAATAAGAAATCAGGGCTGCGTTTTTTTTGTGTTGCGTGTAGCCGTGTAGCAGAGCTCTCTTACTCATTGCCTTTTTGCCCTTTAAATAGTATTACGTGGCGTGTCATGCCCTTTTTCTTGTGTAAGTTTTGATTTAGTGAAGTGAATTGTTTATTTATGTTTTAAACCAGCATATTATGGTGGCTAGAGATAACTCATCATGATCAGTCATCACTATCATTTTAGTAAATCTAAAAACCATATTCATCTGAAGTGCATGATTCAAATCTATTATATTTACAGAAACTTTTGCATAAGCCAGATTATAAGTATAGTTGTTAAAAAATGACAGAGTAATGATAGAAAACAGACTGATAGATTTTTGAAGAAGTGCACCTGTTTATGAGACATACATATCTTGCTGGTCATGATTTCTTTTAACTTTCTACACTACTTGTGTATCGAATACAAAAAAGATGATGGATAAGGATGGTTTGGATGATTTTACAAGCTAAATATAAATACACCGTAAGTAATTATTCCCAAACATTGATTTGTATATATCGTTACATTATGATTGTATCATACACACCAATAAAATACAGATAGAGGCTTTGGTTTGAAGAGTGAAGATCAAAGTTGGGAACAGCAAGTCTTAATTCACCCCAATACCAGTCAGTTTTTCATTTTCATGTAGAACTTAGATTTTAGCGAATACTAAACTTGGTTTTTTTTCTTTCGAATTTAATATTTTTAACGCATTCAATCTTTTGCCAATTGCCAATTACGATAGCTAGCTAATTAAGCGGAAATACCAAAACCACACAAAAAGAAAGGAAGAAGAAGAAAGACATGAAAACAGAGGTTTACCACGGATCTAAAATTAATGCTAGAAAGCAAAATCCCCAATTCCCTTTGTTCTTTTCTTTGCCTTTGATGAAATGTCAAATATACAACTTTGCTACAAAGTTTTATAAAGAAATGTTTTTGTCTTACCTCAATCCAATTCCTCCCAAACTACTTGTGTTCGTTTTTGATCAAACTCGTTTTTTATTCACTGTTGAATCGAATTGGTCTTATAAAGACTTTTTCTTTTTTCCTGGACTAATAATGACGAATTATAACTGCCCGAAATGTTAATCAAAATGTATATTGTGAAAGCACACTTTCTCTTGTTAACCGAACTCGTATATAAGTGATAATAACTGATGGTCTGACTATTTACCCGTTAAGTCCTTCAGCCTGACTGATGAGAAGAAAAGGAGCACTTGTGGATAGAGGCAAGTGGAAAGACAGTTGGAAGATCAAAGAATGCTTTTTGAAGCTTATATAAGTTATCATATCAGTTCGGTTGTTGGTCAGAGAACATGGAATGGAGATGCAACAAGAACAGCCAACGTTAAGTTGAAGTGACCATGCATGCTTGAGACAAAAAAAGAAGAGAAATTGTCACGCCAGGCTTTTGGCTTATGTACATATCAAATATAATGGGGCAGTTAATACTAATAAAAGTAGAGTGAAGCATCAAACTAAACATAATTATTGTAACGTTATACATATATATGAATGTATATGTACATATTAGTAAGTAAGCTCACATTACATTCAACATTGTATGTGGAAAGAAGGGCGAGAGAGAGAGGAGTCTCCCGAGAAATCATTGCAGGAGTACCCGGGCATTGGTGATAGGCTTAGCAAACTGGGTTGCTTTCTCATCTTTCATACGCCTTCGGTGTTGGAAACTTGATTCTTATTGGTGTACTGGGCGGGGTGTGAGCTTTTACCCTTTAACCGACCACGAGAAGAAAAAAACTATTTATGCCACTTTTTCTTTGCTGTCTGCTCGCTCACTCACTCAACTCGTCGTCATCATATCATCGCGTTGTGCTTTCCACCTTTTTCCACTCATCTTTACATTTCACCACCAAACTACCACCGCACCGCGGATAAATGCAATACATTTCAGTTTTTCTCATTGACACCGTTATACAGACAATTTTACCGTGCTTGTACGCTGTAAGCTCAGTAAAGTAGATATCAGTAATTCGAACGACATGTTTCAGCAGATTTAAGTCTGATTTACATCAGTTTTCTCTCGACCTGTTTCTGTGCGGTGGTGTCGTAATTTCTGTCATTGTAAATTATACTTCACTAAAATGGAGCCTTTAAATGTGGCATTACTTTGAATATGCTATAAAGGTTAGGTTTGCAGATATATAGTCAATACTTGCTTTTGTATAAACTGTGGAGAATATTACTCTTCTCTTTGTTGCAAACAGCTATCTGAAAAGGGCTAAATTTTCAAAGTTTAATGGTAGCTAGCTAACATTTATGATGAAATGCTTTTACAATTCGTTCAGACTAATTTCGCGAGTCATGTTTAACCTGACTTTATGAACTTTCTGTTAGTCCGATAAATAAAATAAAATGAAGTTCGTTGAAAATTTCTTTCAACAAATCAATCAAACTGGCACAACATCATGGTTCCTAGATATAGCATAAGTAACACTCGAGTTTATCACGAGTACTAACGATAAGAGAGAGTATTTTTTTGAAAGTTTAACTACCACCATGCATTTCAGTATTTTTTCTTGTCACATTTAGTATTCGAAAAATCAAATGATTATTTTAGGATTCAATCAATTGTCAAATGGCCATCGTTTGGAAACTTTGTCTAGTGATGTAACGATTGATTAGTACTTGTAATTGTAATTCCGAGCAATGTGGTATGTATTTTGTAGTTTTACAGTACGCAAACGCATTATGCATACAATACAAACTTTTATTTTTTTCGATTATTCAAAAACAACAATAAAAACCGATGAAATCTGTAATTGGCAGATTAGTTGATATATATATGTGTATTTAAATTATATGTTTTAAAATTCACGTGTACGGCACTTGATAATAACGGGAATTTATACCTACATAATCATAAGATCATAACATAACATTCATAACGCGCAATGTATTGTATCAATCAAAATTATCCTTTTTCAGTATCCCTAAACTTTTTAGTATCAGTAAAATTCATCAGAATCTCTTTTGACATTTTTGATGCGCCAGTCACTGGATTTCGATTAACTGCCAACAAATAATATGCAAAAAATACCTTTTATTAGATATTATTGAGCTTTAACGCTGCAAAAAAATTCATGGCACAAAAGTAATACTTGATTCCAAGAGGTACTTTTCTTGAAGATGTCTAAAAGATTGAAAGTACGTTTAAATGGACGAACAAAAATTAAAATGAGAAGCAATTATCAATCATTTTTAGGAAATTTTTTGCAGGTAACAGGCTTACAGTTTGGGCCAAAAGGTAGAAATAATTTTGCATCAGCTTTTAATTAATGGTACGATACTTGGAAAGTAAGTTTCAATCTTGATATTACTACGTCGTGCCTTATGTTCACACTATATTTAAAACTGATAATTATAGTAAAACGAAATGCTTTCCCTGATTAAAAGTAAAACATTAAACCATGTTTCAACGGTTGAAAAATCTTGCTGTACTGTATGTATACTATGCTATTACGCACGCTACGCTACGCTGTACGCTATTTTTGCTCTTTGCTGTACGCTTCATTCATAACTTTACTCAAACTAACACACACACATTTACGGATCTCATTCCTAGCCAGTTGGTGAGCAAAGTACAGAAATCCCATCCAAGCGGGGATATTCAAGAGAGTCGCTGAGTTGTCAATTGAAGGGGAAACCGACTAGACAGATTCAGATTTTCATCCTATCTAAAGTCGTTGTCAGTTTAGCTGAAACTGAACTAACAAGCCCATAAAAGCAGTAAATATGCATGTTAAATTGATGACTGTGATGGATGAGATTATGGGCAATTAAGAATCTTTCCATTGCCCTGCATCTGTAAAGATATTCATGTTACAAAATAAAATGCATTTCAGAGCTAGAAAGGGTTAACTATCAATTTATCTCTTGCATAAAATATTTGGTACTTTTGTTACACGTATGCATATTTACAAAAAAAAATCACATATGTTTATGAACACCGCATCTTCATTCACAATACATTGAATTGAGGCAGAATACACATTTTTGCATAAGGTTCTGTGCTCTGCTAGAAAGGTATGTGTAAGAAAAGAATGGAATGAAACTAGCGTAAATTGACGGAGATTTGTCAAAACATTGTCATCATCTGTGTTGCTGGCTGACTGCTGGTTTAATTGTAAATGTAAAAATCTTAGTAAATTAAATATGCTTGAATTGATCTAAAAAGCAATAATTTCTTATTCTTTTGCAACACATCCAAGAATTATGTTCATCAATCAGTGATTAATTAATGAGTGCTGCATACAAAATTAGTCAGAAAAGTAGATTGTACGTCAAAAACGTTAACAGACGACAGGTGTAACTGTGGCAGATTTATTTTGCTGGTGAGTGCTGTTTAGATACTTTTGCTGGTAAAAACACATTTTTAACTGAGTATTGTAAAAATAGAAAAGAACAATTGTGTTAATTCTGTTAGTTTTAACATTTTGTGTTTTGTAAACAGAGATCTACAACACTCCCAAAGTCCCAGCCCAACTTTGCTAATTTGGTAAATTACACGGAAGGGAAGTCTGGTGGGTGGGGAGAGTAAGGATAATTTTAATTTGTTCCTGATTTTGATACCACACCTTTTTTGCCAATTTGGAAAAATCTTTGGATTAGAATGGTAATGTCTTCAATTAAAATATCACTTTATGTATTATGTACACTATGAAAAGAGAAATCAATCAGTTAGGGAACTAGATATTTGTGTATTTTGAAATCGCGTTTCAAAGGTTTGAAACATTGATGAATGCATGAATTCTTGTAGAATTTGTGAATGGAATAAAGAGCCCTTTCTAATCATAATGGAAAAATACATATATGTAGATGTGATACTGAGCAACATGTCATCATGCCATGTCATTTAGGAAATCATAACAAATATCAGCTTGTGTATCTTCTTTACAGAATACAGATGCACAGTCTCAAGTGTCAAAAGTGTCAACAGTTTTTGTCATGCAGCTGTGTAATTTAAGTTTGAAAGGGAACAATCATAATTTTATTAATGGCAAAAAGTAGTTTATGGTTTCGATTTTTATTTTCTGGTTGTTGGTAAATTCACTTTAAATATTTCGATTTGGATATGGGTCAAGGTTCCAGTTTGAACAGGGAATACGGAATGCAGTCTTCAAATTCCCACACGCCAACTCGGCATTCTTTCAACAATGTAAAAACTTAAGTCTTTCCATAATTTAATATTTTTTCAAGCTTTAAGTCTGGTTTTCATTGATTTGTTTATTCTCATTTAAGTACTGATTGCATATTTCTATTCTGTCATATAAATATAATATACACTATACACTCAAATCGCTCTATTATGTATAAATAAATTAGTTTAATTATTAATTGCGCTACATTTTTCACTGGAACAACTCATGTATTCAGCACAATCATGATTTCTCTACTTTCATATTTCTTCCTTATTTGCAGTTTTTACAATAATTAGTGCATGCATATTAATATATCTTGATTAAATTATAATTATAACTTTTTAACATTTAAATCTAATTCTGTTACAGCCTCTTAAACTTGAAGTGAAGCGGAAGCTTACGGCGAGGTCGGACCGAGTAAAATGTGTCGATTTGCATCCTTCCGAACCTTGGCTACTGGTATCGCTGTACAATGGAAATGTGCATGTTTGGAATCATGAGAGTCAGCAACTGATCAAGACTTTTGAGGTAAGTCGTAATGAAATTGTTCATTGTTATGAAACATGGTTTATCACAATTTTGACTAATCTTACATAATATTTCTAATTAGGTATGCGATCTTCCTGTCCGGTCAGCTAAATTCGTGGCACGTAAAAACTGGGTGGTCACAGGCTCAGATGATGTTCAAGTCAGAGTATTTAACTATAACACCTTGGAAAGGGTGCATTCTTTCGAAGCTCATTCGGATTATGTGCGATGTATTGTTGTACATCCGGTGCAGCCGTATTTGCTCACCTGCAGTGGTACGTGTCGATATTTTATATACGGATTACCAAGATTAAAGTATTTTCATGATGTTATAAGTTCTAAATTAAATGTTTAAATGTACTTCCATAGATGACATGCTGATAAAATTGTGGAACTGGGAGAAATCGTGGAGCTGTCAGCAAGTTTTTGAGGGACACACCCACTATGTAATGCAAATCGTCATCAATCCAAAGGATAACAACACTTTTGCATCTGCCTCGTTAGATCGAGTTGTAAAGGTAAGCCATGCACGATAAAGGATTTGGTTCTTGTACACGAAAGGTACGTGACTTGACTATGATATGTTGTTGATTTTAGGTTTGGCAACTGGGTTCTGCAACCCCCAATTTTACATTAGAAGGCCATGAAAAGGGTGTCAACTGTGTTGACTACTACCATGGAGGTGATAAACCTTACCTTGTCTCTGGAGCCGATGATAGGCTAGTGAAAATTTGGGATTATCAAAACAAAACCTGCGTACAAACTTTGGAAGGCCATGCTTCTAACGTGTCGGCAGTCGGATTCCATCCAGAACTTCCTGTAATTTTAACTGGCTCAGAAGACGGCACTGTTCGTTTATGGCATGCGAATACGTATCGTCTTGAAAATACTCTAAATTATGGTTTGGAAAGGGTGTGGACTATTGCTTGTTTGAGAGGGTCTAATAATGTTGCTGTTGGCTATGATGAAGGAAGCATTATGTTCAAGGTATGTCTGCAAAATCAAAATTGTTTGCCTTCAGTTAGACTAAGGCTGAGGTTATCATATTTAAAATTTCGTTTTCAATTACAGGCTGGTCGGGAGGAACCTGCTGTGTCAATGGACACAAGTGGCAAGATTATATGGGCAAAGCACTCGGAAGTCCAGCAAGCTAATTTGAAGGCCCTTTCAGACGGTGCAGAGATTAAAGACGGAGAGAAATTACCGTTAGCTGTGAAAGACATGGGGAGTTGCGAAATTTATCCTCACACAGTAGCTCATAATCCAAACGGGAGGTAATTATCTCACGGTCTATATCCATTCGCGTTGATTAATTTTAATTATGTGAATATTATAGTAATTGCTGGTTTTGTTTGATTTCAGATTTGTTGTTGTTTGCGGTGATGGTGAATACATCATCTACACTGCCATGGCCTTACGTAACAAAGCTTTTGGTCCTGCACAAGAGTTCGTATGGGCCTTGGACTCATCTGAGTACGCTATACGAGAAAATTCTTCGAGTATTAAGCTCTTCAAGAATTTTAAGGAAAAGAAAGTTTTTAAGCCTGAATACGGTGCAGAAGGAATCTTTGGGGGTCACCTGCTCGGAGTGAAATCCGTCTCAGGTCTTGCTTTCTACGATTGGGAAACTCAAGAGCTTATTCGACGCATTGAAATCAGTCCGAAGGCGGTATTTTGGTCGGAGAATGGGGAACTTATTTGTATCGCCACTGAAGAAAGCTATTTTGTTCTGAAATATAACGAAGCTACTATTAACGCTGCAAAAGAAACGAAAGAGGGTTTGACGGAGGATGGGTATGAAGAAGCTTTTGATGTGCTTGGAGAAAATCAGGAGATAGTGAAAACTGGCATTTGGGTTGGGGATTGCTTCATTTACACCAACAGCGTCAATCGTTTGAATTATTATGTCGGTGGTGAGATTGTGACCATTTCACATCTCGACAGGTTAGAAAATGTTTCATTTAGAATTATTTCTTCATCATAAGTATTTGGGTGTTGGTCTTTAATCAATGATGTTTGGTATTCTTAGAACTATGTACTTACTCGGCTACATTCCAAAAGACAATCGCCTTTACTTGACCGACAAGGAACTGAACGTTGTGTCATACAATCTCCTTGTCTCTGTGTTGGAGTATCAAACTGCTGTGATGCGAAGAGATTTTGAAACAGCAGACAAAGTTCTTCCGACAATTCCAAAGGACCAAAGAACGCGTGTCGCACACTTTTTAGAGAAACAAGTAAGTGGAATTATTTATAATTTTAACATTGTATTTTTAGAGTAGCTGTAACAAATCATTTTAATGTAATTACAGGGATTCAAACAACAAGCCCTAGCGGTCTCCACTGACCCTGAGCACCGATTTGATCTTGCTGTGGGACTAGGAGATTTGAAAACTGCATACCAAATTGCAAAGGAAAGTGACAGTGAACAGAAGTGGAAACAACTGGCAGATTTGGCAATCAACAAATGTGACTTCACACTAGCTCAGGAAGCTCTTCATAATGCTAATGATATGGGAGGCTTGCTGCTTTTAGCTACCTCAGCTGGAAATGCTGATATGATCGAAAAATTAGCCACAACGGCAGAGGCATCAGGGAAGAACAATGTCTCGTTTACATCATATTTTATTCTTGGAAAGTTGGATAAATGTTTAGACATTTTGGTAAACACTGAACGCATACCAGAGGCGGCGTTTTTCGCCAGAACGTATTTGCCAAGCCAAGTACCCCGAATTTTAACTTTGTGGAAAGAACAGCTAGGCAAAGTCAGTGAGAAGGCTGCACAGAGTCTAGCAGATCCTATTCAATATGAAAATCTGTTTCCGGAATACAAGGATACTTTAAAAGCAGAACAGTTTGCGGTGCCACAGAGAAAAAACCTTGCTCCAGCTACAGCTTACGGAAAGATTCCTGTAAGTAATTTGATAACGAATTGGTTTTGTATTATTTTTTTTTGTTAATATTATTTTTTTAAACATACTTCTTATTGATTTAATAGGGATTACAAGAAAGAAATATTATGGAAGAAATGAAAGCTGCAGAAGCTCAGGGAAAATTTAGATACGTCCCAAAGGAGACAGTCAACTCGGACGACATTTTAGTTGAAGAAAAGGAGAAACCTTTGGTTCCTCCCCCTAGAGCTGAGCCTCCACTCCAGTCACTACCAAAATCTATGCCACCTCCGATTATTCCATTTCCAAGTGCAGCTCCATTAATTCCAACTCCATCTGCTGCGCCACCGATTAGACCACCAGTTGTAGTTAGTGCTCCTCCACCAGTTCAGAAGCCTGTATCAATGCTTTCTGATGAGTTTCTAGATCCCGAGTTAGATCTAGAACTTGAAGGGATGAATTTAGATGGTGATGATGAGGTAAGAAATTCGATAATAAGCCAAATTTTATAATTACAATTGTATCGAAAGGTAATACATTTCATTTTAATTTGTCCTTTCTTTTTATTTCCAGGAAATTAACTTTGACGAGGATCTTCTGGGAGATGACTAAGGATTTTTATATGAATTTGTGTGCTAAAATGTAAAATCCCTAAACAACATGCCATTTTGCTGGTTTTTGATTTATGATCCCCTTCCTGATGTTATATGCAAGAAAATATGTATGGTAATTTGATTGTCCGATATAATTGCGTATGTAAAAAATAATTTATTATATTATATTATAATTACAATAAAGTTTAATAAAGTAAAGCATGGAGGATTTTAGATGTAAATACATATTTATGATTATGAGTTTTTATGTCGATGAGAAAATTCCCGTAAAAGTAACCATAAAAAAGTCATATTTGGTAACAGCATCATTTACCGATAATTAAAAATTGCATGGCCTTACCGGGTGAAAATGCATATTAGGTATGTATATTTAAAGAAGTAGACTAGTCAATTAAAACAGGCACAGGCATTAAAGTCGTTGTGTGATTGATACATGCCTATTCACACAATAACCTGGTTACGGGTTACAATGAATGGAGGATTATATAAACAATGTAAAAATGTGTAGTGCGGTGGACAAATGATAGCCAATCTGCACACCCATTGAGCTAAATGAGGTAACTGCAAAGACTAAAACTTGTAGCTATCAAGCAAGGCCAGGAATCATTCATCACTGTGGTCCGGATCCGAGTCCGTCTTGGGAAGGAACACAACTTCACATGAGCTTCCAGACATCATTCCTCCTTCATTATTTGAATCTATTGATGGCTGCTTTCTTATAGAACGACCTTCTTCGCCATCAGTCTCGACAGCTGAAAAATCATCTTTGCGAGAGGAACGGTCTGGCTTATTTTTCCTTCGTCTACTTGTGCTCTCGTCAGAGTTTTCATTGGAATTATCACCCTCGGTCCCATCAACCAATTGCCAAGATGGAATAGCAGGTGGGGATGAAAATTGACTACGGCCTAGCAATAAGCTCTTTATTGTGGCTAGTTCATTCTTCACTTCTTGCATCTCGAAAGATCTGGAATATGACTTTGAAGAGTGGAGTCCTTGTAACTGACTATCCCTTAAAAATTGTTTTAGTTCATTGACTGATTCATTTAGCTGCAAAATAGACTGTAGAAGCTGCTCATATTTTTGTTCTTGACGGGTACGGGTTCCAAAAATCCTCGGCGCTATATAGCTCTAAAACGAAGAGAAAAATATCACAATATTTAACATATATTAGCGATCCAAACCAGTTAATTTCATTTTGTAGTTGAATGTAAGTTGAAATTTTAAAGGATAATTACCTTCCATAAAGAGTACAAACTATAAGATCCAATGGAAATGAGTGCAACCATATTAGCTACATCTTTTGCTTTGATCCACAATGATGTGCGAGATACAGGGTACGCTCCCATTGGAATTATTTGGCCAACATTTGAAATATTCTGAACAAAAGACAAAACAAATGAATCATAGTCACTACAAGGCTAGTACTTCTCTAGTTGAACTGAACTAGGTTGCATACATTATTTTCTAAGTCTCCATAAACGCCAGCTTTTTGACACGCAGCTTCAATTTCATTTTCAGTCAACCCTTTTTTGCGAAGGAATGTTTGTTTTTGGGGCAGTGTGGTTGGTCTAACTCGGGGATTTTGCAGGAATTTTATAGCTGTTGATACCTGCAATCATAATAATAAAAGGTTGTTTAATTTCTCACATTTTTCTTGACAAGTCTTTACACAGTTATTAATCTTGTGGTTGAACTCAACTCACCAACTGCTCTCTTATATTTTCAGTGACAACCGCAGGAGCAGTTATGTCTTCCTGTGTCGTTTCTTCCGACGTCGACTCCATTGCTGACACCTCTCCAAAAAGTCTCTTTTGAATATCACGTGACTTTCTAAGACTATGTTCTATCAACTGTAAGCGTAATTTGCATAAATGCTTAAAGTTTGGAAATAAGTGTATGTTTTCAGACAGGAACCCAGTCCACATTAAACATCAATCTTTGAAATTGTCTTGGATGACTCTGTACTCTTCAGTCCAGTCTAAAAACACAAAAATAAATCGCAAAAACAAAATATTACCAATTTATCATTTAGCCCCATACTACATATATCCATTTATCTTATCTGCATTAACTTTTTAACAAGAATACATAAAGAAAAAGAAGTTAGTAAAAAACTAACCCAGTCCACGTCCAACTAACTTCACAACTTTATTGCATGATATACATTGCATGAGAATGAGAGTAAGGTACTCTAATTCATAGATAAATTATCTATTTGCTTTAAAAGATGACCATTTAACCAGCCAACACATTCATGTAATGCTTATCAGCTCACAACCAATCCAATCCAACAGAGTTCCAAACTTGAAAACTTGACAGTTTTTCCGATTCCACAACAGTTCCAATTCAAACCTCTTTGACTCTTTACCATTTCATTTCCTTCAAGCCGGAACACTATTCCAACAGAATTTGGAAGTCTTCATTGTATGGAATGTTGATGTGTACCAGTGTACCTGATCGTACAGCTTTGTCGGAATCTTATCTCCAGTTGAAATGGGTTGCGTTGCGGTTGGTTGGAAATTGGAAATGTTTCTTTTGGGCATGTCAGCAACAGTCCAAATCCAAGCTATGCACATAGACAGAGCACAACAGCAGCTGATGTTTTGTTTGCAGTTTTGTGCTTCATGCACTGTAACTGCACTCTAGCGTATATTTTTCAATGCACATAAACTTGTATGAAAACCTTGTGAGGCATTGAGCGCTGAGAAGCAGTACATTTTGAACTGCGCCATACCGAACAGCGTGTTCTATTGGCAGTGTATGCTTTTATACAAGCAGCAGCAGTCTTTATTCAGAGTATCTGTGTACATTGGCAAGGATTAAATATTTCCAGGTGGAAATTTAATTAAAAAGGTGAGTAACTGGTTAATTTATTAATGAGCAATTAGTCGAAAGTATTGTGTTTATTGGTGGGGTATAGATTTTTAGTTTTGTCGAAATATTAGCAGTTTTTTTGGAGAATTTTTGGGAGTGAAGAAGAGGAGGGGTTTGAGATGCGTCTGAATTTTAGTGAAATTAGAGTTGGATTAGAGTTAAATTGAAGTTTTTTTGTGGCAATTAAGTGGTATTTTGTTTAAATGTGTGATAGTTGGTAACATTATTTAGCAGGTGATAAATTTTAATTTGTGGTTTGTCTTTATTTTTGACAGGTACAACCATCATGGGTAAGATTATGAAACAGGGGAAGGTGGTGCTCATCTTGAGCGGCCGCTACGCTGGTAGGAAAGCTATCGTTATCAAGAACAACGATGACGGAACCTCAGAAAAGCCCTACGGTCATGCCATTGTAGCCGGTATTGATAGGTATCCCAGAAAGATCATCAAGCGTATGAGCAAGGATAAGATCGCCAAGAGGAGTAAAATAAAGGCTTTCTACAAGGTAATTCGATAGTGAATATGATATGTGTTATTTTTTGTGATATGTCAAAAATGTTAACCATGTTTAGAATGCTAATTAATTACTTTTAAATTAGTTATTTAATGATTTTTTATTTTTTGTTTACAGGCTATTAACTATAACCACATGATGCCCACCAGATACACAGTGGACATTCCCTTTGGAAAGGCCGAGCAGAACGCCAAGTCCCTTAGAGATCCCATGAAGCGGAAGAAGGCTCGCTTCCAAATCAAGATGAAATTCGAAGAGCGATACAGGACCGGAAAGAACAAGTGGTTTTTCCAAAAGCTCCGATTCTAAATATTTTAATCGTTCTGTAATTTTTTCTTAAGGGAATCGGATAAGTAAAGATTTCATTCTTTATAAAAAACTTAAATGACTTGACACTGCATTTGTTAATTTTTTATTTCTCTGTATATTATAAGCAATCCATCAACAGAAAATTTCAAGGACTCCTTTAAGTTTTAGATCAGAAGAAAACGGCTTCATATTTTTAATACATTATTGTGCAACTGCTTGTACAAATCTTCCTAACTGTTTATCAGCAAATTCTTTTGCAGTATTATCCCATTTTCTCGATGCCAAAACTAAAAGTGAGTGATCTTCCTTGTCGACTTCGTGCAGCATTAAAGTCATTGGTTGTGGTTCGGGCGAATTAGAAATTCCAGGAATCTGGAAAACAAAGTTAGGAAATAGGTTTTACATTTCATGTGAACACAAGTTGGTAATTTCGTTGAATTCGAATTGAAACTGAAATAATATCTCAATACCACATGCAAAGGAACTATTGCCTCTCCAAGAAATGCGTTTTTACTTAAGAGGTCATAATCTTTAGCTGTTAATACAAGAGCTGCCGATCTTCTCTGACAATCTTCCCTTGATATTGACCAGTAGAAACTTTCTTCAAACACTGGGTTTAAGTTTTTCCATTTCACTGCTGTTGTATTTGATTTTTCCTGATGGGACAACGAAACATGATTATAATTTCATATTTCTTTAATTAGTTTTTTTGCATCAATAGATTACATTTGAAAAGGAGCTATCTGGGCGTAGTTGTAATTCAACCATTGCGTCACTTGTGGGTTCCTTTTTGTGAAAATACTTCATAAAGGTGAGTTCTTCATCATGAGGAGTCAGAGCTGTCGCCGAGATAACTTCCACTGCTAGTTTTTCATTCCAGTACCCAATTCGGATTCTCACCGTTCCGAATTTTGTTTTCCCTTTGAAATTCTTTGTAGGAAAAAATATTTTATAATTATGAAATACATACTTGAGACATTAATAAATCTTAATAATTTTCTCATTATCAGATTTATGGGTCACTGAGCATTTCACTTACAAGATGGAACTGTGCCCTTTCATGATAATACGTTAAAATAAGTTCTTCCGTTGATATCGAAAAATGATTAAAGAGGTGATGCATATCTTGATATTGAGGCGTATTCATATCGGCCACTGTTAAGCCAGCGTCACCTCCCTCAAAGTAAGTTTGCAAGTAGGGTATTATTTGAAGAACCCTTTTGAACAGCGTTATTTGATCTTCAGAATTACTCATTTCCCAACTGATTGCATTATCATGAAGACCTGTACAAACTGTGTTCCACAGAAGTTGCAGAACTTTGTGAAAGTTTTGAGGATGAAGGGACTTTTGCAATACGACAATGTTATCTTCCAAGTATGCTATTATAGGCTCCATTGCTTCGTTTAACTTGCTGCTGTTTACTTCGATAAGCGCATTAAATGATTCATGGATGAAAGCAGTGATCTACAAAGAACGGTTTCATTTTAAATGGATATTTCATAACAGTCACATTATCAATTAATTGAAATTATCATTATTGAATAATAGATAGGCATAATACATCTTTCTGAATACGAAGGCCCACATTACTTAAAATTTGATCTATATGTTTGTCCACAATTTCAGACGTTTTCACAAGTCTCTCATGAGCTCTTTCTTCGTATAAAACGATATGTTCTGATTTTCCACATGCATCCTCCAACGCCTGAAGAAGACTATCATAGTCTATCTCTTTTGGAATGACTTGCATTTGTTCCTAAAATAAACAATACCTTGAGAACTAATTAACAAATTAAAAATTAAAGTGTCTCATAATGCCCCACAAAACGAGCCATAACATAAGCCTTACTTTAATGTGCTCTATATTATTCAGCACGGTACACAGCCGATCAGAAATGGTAAATCTACTGCTGGGGTCAAAGTATCCTTCCCTTTCCAATCGGTAATGTTTCAATTCTGCATACAAAACTGTATAGGAGCATATCACCTCCATCAAAAAATTGATAACTACATAAGCTTCTGGAATGTCTGGCCAGTTTAGGGTGGTCCAGAACTGGACCAATTGTGCAAACACAGTTGCCGTGTCTAGTGCGCTGCTACTGGTCATTGCATGCTCATTCTCTTGCACTTCATTATCAATATTAATTGTCTTGCAAATTATGAGAGAGCCACGTATCAAAGCAAATCCCAGCCATAGTACAAGAATTGGACGGAACCAGCGATAATAGCTTTCCAGGAAGGGATAGTGCTTATTTCCGCTGAAAATGTCCATTTGAGCAAACACAAATACTTGGGTTTGCTTGTATAAATCGAAAAAAGCACTGCAAAAGTTTTTGTCCTTTTCCGAGTTTACCAAGAGCATCTTTCGTAGTTTCTTGTAATCATGATAAAACTGAAAAAATAGCCAGCAAATGGCTTCCACGTCATGAATAACCATTTTCTGGAGCTCATCATAAACAACAGGTAGATATTCAAGGGCTCCTGTTAGCCAAAACTCGGGACTCCACTTGGCTTCTCCCAGTCTAATAAGCGAGTTGACTTCTCTCATAACTTGAACCACGGCACGGACATAGTCACTACGTTCAACTTGTCCATGGTTTGGAACCAAATTAGTGTAAACGTGTTGATACCATTCTAAAATGCACATTCTCAGAGCCCCATCCACTAACCATTGGATCTTTTCCAGGAGTGCAGTGTTTTCATACTTTTGAACGATTTCGCAACAATCTTTGTAGGACTTCAAGGCATTATGAACCAAGTCAAAGGGCTCCCTCAAATGATTCCTTATAATTGGGATTATGTCATCTCGTAGGATTTTCATAATGCTGTCTTCTATTTCCTCTTGGGAATCGATGTGACTTGGTTGAAGATTACCGCTTTCATCCGGTTTCATGGAATCCTTTAGTCCGCTAAGTCCAGGCAGGCCCAAATCATGTTTCGCGTATGCATTCCACCGAATTATTGCCTACATTTGCAAAAAACCAGGCTTGTTATTTTTTACTTTAATGATGATCATCGTGCGTTATCGTGTATTTAACTAAAAAATAATTTATCCATTTACATGAGAATCTTCACTTATCCCGTTTTGCAAAGCGTATTGAAAAAGTAGGCAGGTTGCAGCGGAAGGAATGGAACCATCCCATTTGTCCGTGTCAGGTCCATACTTTTTCTTTTCCGCTCCCAATACATAATCCCATAAGTAGCCCAAGATAATCTTCGGTTCTGCAACCTCTGTCTTTCACATTAGGAAATTTGGAAGGTGAGAGTAAATTAGCTTACGTCATATGCATACAAACTATATTTTTGGGGTAGCCTGAGATTCTCATAACTTACGAAATGTCTTCCATGTCGATAAGCATGGACCAACCAAATCTGCAGCCTAATTCTTCCATGAGGTGTCTTATCTTTGGTATTCGGTGTGCCTTCAAGGTTATACCAATGGTCACCTCCATCACAAGGAATCTCGGATACTTTGATAGAAATCTTTCCCAGAAAAATGTCTCCTTTCTTTTTCTGCGTACTTTCATGCACTGTTTTCAAAGCTGTGTCTACGCTCTCATGACCCTCTACTTCATTATAGCTTCTTATTGATTTTGCCACGTTTTTTACATCATTTGAGTGATCCCATACTTCGACAGTTAGCTTGTCAACACTAGGTCGTAATGCTAAGCACTGAAATCTCTGATTCCATTTAGGGCTCTTATTTTGTCGTTGTACACTCGTTTTAATGAGATCGGGAACATTTTCATAGTTTTGTGACCGGGTTTCCGCAGAGGGCCGAAGGTGCTTTGAGTTTAAACTTTTCTGGCGAGTTAAGGGGGACTCGGTTGAAAAATGCTGCCATTCACGTCGATTAAGTTGAAAAACTACGGACTAAAAACATATTGAAAATTGAAATTGGAAAACTAAATTGCGTTAAAATTAAAAGTTTGATTTAAAAAAATTGCGTTTCTATTTTATATAGCTAACCGAGTCCGTTGTTTCAATTGTGACAATGCAATAAGGATCTATCATGCCGCTACCCTTGTCACCTTCTAATCCCTGAGCTTGTTTCAACTTTGTATTTACAATGGTCAAAGGGAAAGGTTCATTATTAACGTGCTCGAGAACCTCCTCCGTTTCCTTTTCGCCTTCACTAAAGATTTCATGTGCATAAATACACATATCCTCTTGTCCCGTCGGAAATCGCTGGGGACTTGGAACTCCAAGGTAGTGGGCGCAAGTGTACACTGATTCCTTGTACAAATCATGTTTCGTGGGTACCCCATCGCCACATACAGAATGTTTCTTACCATCAGCATGCAATCTCGACTGATGACTGGCGTCACCACTCTGTTTAGATGCCACCGTGAGATTTGTTCTGTAACTACTACCTTCAGCACCCGCTTCTAGATGAGTGAGATCAGCGGGAGATATCTTACCAGATGGCGTGGGGTGAATTAACGGTCTACTCAACGGGATGGTGTCAAACATATAGGATTGATCAATGACTGAGGATCGTCGCTTTTCTGAAGCACCTGGACCTGACGCTTGGGTCGGGCTGTGCTTTGTTTGCAGCGCGGACCCTGAAGGATTTTGACTTGTTACTTGAGTGAAGCCACCTGAGGACGCCTGTGTTGGACTATGCCTTGTTTGTAAAGCGGAACCTGACGCATGTGTCGGGCTTTGTTTTGTTTGTTGAGTAAACCCGGAAGCATGCGTAGGACTTTGTCTTGTTTGTAAAGTGGAACCTGATGGTTGCATTGAGGTTTGCCCTGTTTGCATTGCGGAACCTGATGGATGCGAAGGACTTTGCCTTGTTGGTTGACTAAAGGCTGATGCATGTGTTGGGCTTTGCTTGGTTTGTAACGTGGGGCCTGACGGTTGCATTTGGGTTTGTAATGGGGGCCCTCCTGATGCCTGCGTTGGGCTTCGTTTCTGCTGTAAAGCAGGTCCTGGAGATGGAGTTGAGGCGGTGCCATTTCCAATGCTATTCTCCATGATAATCCGATTCTAATAATATTACCATTTATTACTTATATTTAAATGCTTGCAAAATGTGCTCCCAATAAATTTTATTGAAAATTAGGAAAGATGTAGCTTATCGTCAGTTATTTTACAAATAATAAAACTTGAGTTATTGATAAGAGTGACAGCGACCCTTGGTGACGACTATTGAAATTTCATGTGTAACGCAGTTAAAGTTAACTTGGAACTTGCGGATCTATTCGCTACAATAATAAAATGGGCCCATGTGGGAAACTTTATCGGCTTCCCAACTCCAAAATTCTGATATTGATGATGGTGGCACACAAGAAAAATACTTGGCGTCATAAGTTCCTGGTGCAATGATTTAAAGAACAAATTGAAGCTTGGAAGTATTTTCCCTTAAAACGTTTCATAAATTCGCGTACTTTAAATATTCAAATATTCTGCGGTGTATTTAAACTTCATTAACTACTAACGTAGTGCACGAAATAATTTGACACATTTTGTTTACAGTGGTTTTCTTTCCTTAGGGCATTCTTTCATTGGGCCTGTGCTAGTGCTATAATATAACATTTATGAAAAACCGAAAGTGAAGCTTATTCACGACTAACTGGACATTGCAGATTGCAGCTTCATTATATTTGCTATTTGCGATTGGAATGAAAACTCGTCAATCGTTATTCGTTTGACAACGATTCGATTGATTTGATCGATCAGCAACGAGAACGAGTACTTTCAAAATCTGAGTTTCTGTGGTTAGGTTGCACCTGCATCCAAAATTTAACTCGGTCTATCCATTGGTGAAGTGCATATTATACTCGGCCGTTTTAAATTAAATTGTGATAAATTCACATTCACATTCCAATTTTGACACTTTATA
>JAQFZG010000637.1:0-29065 GCA_034695465.1 Entomobrya nicoleti
CTTATTTCGTCAGGAAAAATTAACATTTTATCCTAAGGACATTCTGTTAATGTTCATCTTTCCGTATGTAAGCACAATCATTCAAAAAATGTAATTTTTTTTATCGAAACCTTATGGCTAGAGAAAAACGCCATGGATTTTAAGTGCAAGATCCGCACTGTTACAAACCGTTAAGATTTCCATTTCTAACTCGATCTATGGTAATTACCATTTCTCTCGATATGGAATACATAAACTAACTGTTCATTTTCTTTACATCCTTTTTCATTTTAACGTTATTAATGGTACATGGTTTATTTTCCGGTGTAAGTTGGTTGGTAATCTTTCACCAAGCAAGCAAGTTTCAGGTGTCTGTGAAATTTGATAGTATAAAGATCGTGGTATGGCGAGCATGTAGTGCGCCAAATAGAATCAACCTATGTTATATTAGACACAAGATTCGTTCTTCCACTTAACAAAAGTGTTTTCCTGTAGGTAAAGTGTTTACTTATATTAGACATATCTTTTTTGCCGCTGATCCACATCTTCAACGAGCAAAGTAAAGTACTTAAAATTTTGTCTTGCAAATAAGGAGGTTCATTGAAATAGAACAACGTAACCATGAACATGCCAGAAGCTGCACTAAATAATCAGAGACGCGGACACTCTCAAAGAAAAAGTGGGATGCAAGCCACCTCTACCACCATCATCATCTTCATCAGTAAAACCAGCATAGCAGTTTCAGCATGTCTTTGCTAGGCTACGAAGACACGTCGCATGTAAACTTGTCACGTAAATCTATCTCCATAGAAAAGAAAATGTATTAAACGAGCTAATGCTCTGCTGAACTTAAGACACAAACGCTCGCGTTGAAAAAGAAACTCTTTTCGTCGTTCCTATGTATTCCCCTGTTTTATAGTCCTTTTTCAGATTTACAACAAAAAAGTACAAAGATTTGCATGTGCATATGTATATGTGTGAATCCACCAATGGTACGGGACATGCATACACGAATCTCAAGATCAGCGCTAAGGAGTTCAAAAGAAAAATGTGTAAACTATACTCATCGTCATCTTCTTTTTCTCCTTGATGTAAATCGCCAACATCTGGATTGAGGATGGTGGTAGCACCCTGTAAGCTTCTTGCGAATTCACTAAACAGTGCTTCCAGAGCAACAAATATGGTATTACACTAGTAAGTTTCGTGTGAATTTCAGGGCTTCTACAATCTTCCTCCTACCTAAGTCGCATTTTCATAAATTTCCCCCTCATAATATTTTTTGCATCGATAAACTTTTACGTAGATAGGATGTACTTATACGTGAGAGCGAGTTTTTTTTAAAGAACTAATTCAATGTAAAGGTGAAAGGTGCATATATCATATTACACCAAGATCGTTTACACGAAAATCCTCACAAGATTGATGAAAGATATTGGGAGACGCTTCAGCTCGGAAAAAGAAAAAAAACTGGCATGCGGATGATCCTCTTTTTGAACTCACCTCCCGAGTCGCCTTAAGGAGCATCAATTTCGTATTAAATTTGTACTATCTTTTTTATACATCATTACAAATTGCAACACATCATTCCTAAGCATTTTTAGCTAGTTTTTAATGAGAATACGTAGGCCGTTTCAAAAGTATTGGACCAAAGAAATGTTCATATGTTTAAGACGATATTACGAAGTACGATATAGACCAGCTATTGGTATGATAACCGATAACCGATAATCTAACTTAAAATCCTGTTTAAATATACGAGTATTGCTTTGGTCCGATACTTTTGAAACGTTCTACGTAGTAATACCAAGTGAAAGTGTAAAAACAATCTTAGTTAATATATATTACAATAAGAGAAGAAAAAAAAAGTTGAAACATTTCCAAATTTATGCGATAAATAATATTTTCCCACGTCAAACAATAAAATAGCTATACGTATCATCAAAAGCACAAAAGATTTTGATGGATTTCTGGCATATAGAAAAAATCTACGGATTGGGCATAATATGTAGTGAGAGCATTGAATGGAGTATTTCATGAAAAGAAAGGAATTTTCTCCTTACCTGTGGTGAAAACGAGTAGGAAGAACGTAATGGTAGTGTAAGACGTCGATTGAGTATGAAACATGATTCCCTGGTGTTGTACCAATTTCTAGAATACAAGAGAGAAGAAACAACCCGAAACGGGTGATAATTTCATGCTTCCTTGGTGTTCATATTCATCATCATCAAATGATATATTCAGTCTAGCATACAAACTGTTATTATACATTATGCTCATGTCACTTAGACAAGAACTCTGAGAAATGCTGAAGCAGCAGCTGTTCCACATAAATACATACATTCACCATTACCATTGTACCAGAAATAGATGGTTGCCGAGAAACCGGAAAATGGATCCAGCGAGAGTTTTCATTTAAAATAACCCTGTCACCAGCATTTTACTTTCACAGCATCCAAAAAATATAAATAACATGACATTTTTCAAAGCTCCCCATTTAAGTAGCTTCCCAACAGGTTTCTTACAATAAATAGGAAAAAATAATAATAAATTTACTTTTGAGGCTTAGAAAGTTAGTAGAATGCAGGTCTGTACAAAAAAAGCTTTTATTTCTATTTAGAAAGCCAGCAGGTGAAATATAAAATCTGTCCTGAATTCGTAAAACCATTCAGCAAAAATTTGTTTCCCAAAGTATACTTTTCATTCGTTTAGATGGTAGAATCTTTGAAAACATTTCATGTCTGCTTGTCTCCCACCAATCCATTGCCATTTTTGTTTTCTTATAAATATATCAATTTCATGTTTAATATCGTTCTCGTTAGTACGTATTCGTCCTGCTTTTACGGTCTGGTACCACTTTGTACTTCAACAGCCAAAAAGACCATGTGAAGACAAACAATTGGATCATGTGGGACGCCATGTTCTCAATGAAACTTGAGATACATGGTTGCTTCTCAAATGGTGTCAGCTCAGATTAGGAAGTCAATATGTCACTCTCTCCTTTTCGGTTTTTTATCCATCCGTCTGTCTGTTAGATTTTGTCTTCAAGCAGTGAAAGTTACAATAAAAACATATCGATGACGAAAAAAATATACCAAACAGTATTTTTATTCTACGTCTTCTGAAAAAGTGCCAATGTATAAAAAGAACAAGCAAAAGAAAAAAGCAGTGCCATGTCATGTTCGTCATCCTGTGAGCCAAGCACATGTACAACACGGTATTTTCTCATTGTCGAAAAAAAAATCTTCAGGGAAGTGATCAGAACAAAAAAACATGATTGGTTTTATATGTAATATTGTATGGATTCCTCTTGTATTGTTTCTATGGCTGAAATAAAATCCTGCATAGTTTTTTTTGCTCGCTTGTCTATTTGTTAAACAATAGTTTCCACTTTATTGTCAACACGAAAGGCATAAAATCAATAAAGAAGAAGAGATCGAATAGCAGTCCTCTGTATTGAATCATTGCTGCCATATATCAAGTAGGGCTATTTCTATATCTCTTTCTAGGATGTATACGAGCTTAATTAAAATGCTTTACATTTTTAAAGAAAGGAAAGTCGGGTGCGAGTAGGTGGAATGGAACAAAGTTGCGTCAACGTCAAACACAGTCAACAAGTAGGTACGCTATATTTTGTATTTTTATATTTAAAATGCAAAAGATATGTAAAAAAAATATATATTAAAGCCTGTGTCGCAGTAAATCTATTGACTTTTGTTCTGATAATATTGTAAGTTGAAACACACTACACCACAACCTCACTTGCATGCAACATGAAACTCGTCAACATTTGTTTACTTTTTTTTAGGATCGCATGCTTACACGTTCAGAAAAAAAACATTCTTCAACAGAAAAAATGGTTAACATGCACAATAAATAATATTGTTGCTCTTGTTATCGAACCTCGTAACTATTGCATTCGTTTACAGGGCATGTACAAACACAATGTCTCCTTTACCTTTTTATGGCATTTTCTTTTCTGATCCGCTACCACCAACGAACCAACCTTGCATATAAACAAGCTAAATAGTGTGTTTGTAACTTTCTTCCTTTCTAACTTTCCCTTTGTGATTTTTTTCTTTCCATTTTAAAACTAGTTTTGGTAGACAAAGCCGTGCCAGGATAAACAATATACTGAATTTCTGTACTGAATCAACATGAACATACATATATTTTATTCGTAAGGGTTTGCGTGTATAGAAAGCTAATTTTATTTCCTTTCTCATTCTTGAAATCAGAAATCAACGTGCATTATGCTCATTACTAGTTTATATCATCATTCTGCGTCACGTTTCATTCAAACCACACAAAATGCTCCAGCAAATATCCATTCTTACAAGTTTTATACATACATTTGGATGAATGTGTAATTATATGAAAAACTTATTATTTTATTAACAATTTTTGTCAATTTGAGTTACTAGACTATTTCGGGCGGAGGAGTGTGGACAAAAAGAACAAGCAACACAAAGGAAACACATTTTTTACTGCAGTGTAAGCAATAGACGTGTACTGAGCAAATTTCAAGTAACTATGTATATGTAAGTATGTGACTTTGACCACGTTCCACATTTTTCCAACATACCCGACAAAACGAACACCAGACTTTTCGATTATTAACTTTAATTTTTTATGAGGAATGCACAATTTCCTTGGTGTTGCTGTGTAATTTTGACCAGTACACGGGTTTACCTTTATGTTGTTTTTTAACTTTTTCGTTTCCTTTTCAATCCGATACAATACTATTTGCGTTGTTCTTTACCTCAGCATACTAAAACAGTGAAACAGCGTTCAAGGCAAAAAAGTCAGCAATCGAACGAGCTTAAAGAAATGAACATCAAAACATGAAATGAAGCAGGATTATAAGGACATTTATACGAATAAAGGTCATACAATCAGCTAAAATAACTGCAGTATGTAGCGATTAAAGCAAAAAATGACAGGCCAGGAAGAACAGAATGATGAAACGGTGACAGACCGCCAAACCAATCATCTACTTTGTAGGCTTTTCTACTTATCATCAGTATTAGGTGTGTATGTTGCGTTTTTCGCTAAAAGAACAGACGAAATATTATTATCCTTCATATCGACATGTCATACTTAGTTTTTCTTTGCATGCTGTTCTCCAGCTTTCCTGTACAGAAATGCGAGAGTACTCGGTTTTGTTCTACATGAACAGGCATAAAACTAACGGCATCATGCCAACTAATTTACATTTTTTACGGGAAGCTTTACAAAAATGTACAAGTCGTGATGATGGTAGTGCCAGTAGTCTTACACTGAATGGATTTTCCACTGAGAACAAAAGCATGCAAAAACGAACAATGCACTGTTTTGATGTTCAGTATGTTGTGAACAGAACTTTTGTATCTACACCATCATGTAGATTAAATATTTTATGTGAAAAGACTAGTACGTACCACCAATCTTTTCCACATGATTACATTATCGAGTCTCCTGCCTTAGTACCACTTTAAAAAAAATATCTAACAAACTTGACCAAGATTAAAAAAAATATGAATTTCGTGCGGTCAGCAAAAAAATGGCTAGAAACTTTAACTTGCTCCAATGCATTCGACAGTTTATTGTAAAGTTGATCAAAGAAGCGTTGTCATCAGCTATTCGACAGATTTATAGGTTTGTATAGTTGGTTTACGATGTTATTCAATTACGAAACATGAATTCCGGTAAGGAGAGCACAAAAGAGTGATAATTTTTCCGGTTCAGAAAGATACATAATGATAAAGGTTCACTGTAAATTTTGGTTTCTCTTTTTATTGAAAATATGACAGCTTACAATGTGGTTATAGTCAGTTTGTTTGTTGTGCATGCTGCTATAGGGAAGTATGTAGTAGTATGTCATGTCATGCGAGAAATGACGGTGGTTTACACAACACTGTGTTTTCTTCCCTCCACCGTAGTTTATGGTGCACTCGTAAAAAGACAGACACGCACACATTGAGTCCATTGTATGTAATCCGGAGGAGGAGACGGAGGACGTCGAGATGACTTGTGTGTTTGTATTTATAGCCTCGTGTGAAAGTACTGCTAGGCCTATTGTTGAGTATTAAAAAAGAAAAAGGGAAAACCGCTTGCTTTGCTTTTTTTATTTGCTTCAGTGGCGGCGTTTGGTGGTATAGTGGCAATGGTGGTAAAAATGGCCACTTCTTATGACAAGCCTTATACAATACTATTTTTTTCTTTTGCTGTGTTGTTGTATGTATTTTGTGGGAAACGCACAAGTGTTTTTTCTTCATATTTTCTTTTCTATTTTCAATACAAATGATGTAAAAAACAGAAGCAAAGCGAAAGGAAAAAACCACAAAAAAGTGTATACATAGTAGCATGAGAATAATGTGTGCATAAAAAGTTTTTGACGAGCCTCTAGATGCAAATCTACAGGAGCGAAAATTAAATTGAAATTTCGCATCATGCTGCTCCTTTTGTGAGGTCAATATTTCAACAAAAAATACAGAGATGGGTTTCTTCATTTTTACTTTTCTATCTATTGCTAATGTTTATAACTATTTATTTCGAAACTAGAAAATGGTTGGATACATGTATGAAAACATATGTGTTGCACTTGGTACTATATAGTTCTCTTGTTTTCTCCACTTTGGTTTTGGCATGACAGCTTTCCTCGCTAAAATTCTTAATAAGAACACTAAACAACAGTAGTACTACCCATCTGTTATTAACTTGAATGAAGTTACCAAAAAGTGAAGACAGGAATCATAAACTATTACACTTGACTTATTTCAACGTTTTGTGGAGGTATTTTAACACATATAATATATATTCACTTTAACTGCATGATACAGGGTGTGAGTAAGAATGATGGGTTGAAAGTGGTATAATAAAGTAAAAAATTAAACTAGTGTAGCTACCAAGAAGAAAACATACTTTAAAGCTGAAAGAAAAGAAAAAAAGGCAGGAGAAAAAGGAACAGGAAGGAAATGGGGAATCCATATGGGAAATTTGGTGAAATAAGGAGGGGAAACATGCAAGAAAGAACAAATGTTGCTTCTGAATGCTGAATTCACTCAAAGTTAATTATGTAGCAATCTCATTTCCGGAGAAGTAGGTTCCACCCCGTGTCTTTCTCTGTGTACTGCAGTGTGTAAAATCATGCTGTTACTGCTGCTGTTTATTACTTACGATTGTTCGACTTTACGCACTGTTCATGAGTATTACTATAGTACCTATATACATACATATTTGATGAGCCGAGGTACTGACGGAATGATATAGTGAAGGAAATAATATGAACTGTCAAGAAAAGAACACGTTTCGCCAGCTAATAATAAGTAGAAAATTTGGAAGCTTGTGAATTGGTGCTCTTCTTCATTTTATCAGTTTGGAAACTTTTTTCCAACGATACTGAAAAAAGTTTTTATACGCTTTATTAAATATTCCCATTGAAGCAAAAGAGGCTTTCAATGTACTTTTCAATCTTTTTTTCTGAGAATCAACTGTATAAGTAGTGCACACATGTCGGGTGCAACTTCGTAAAAAATAAGCGAAAAGATCAAGTGTCATTATTGCAAGAAAACTGTCTTGAATCAAAAAGCGTGCAATTTAAGACTGTAAGATAAAGATTAAAGTAAAGCGTGTTTACTTAAACAAAAGTTAAATGTTTATTCATGGAACTCAAAAAACTGATAAAAACCATTCGGGGGTTAAAAAAGTGATTTCTGAAAAGCGGGAATTGATTTCATAGTAAAAACTTTTCAAATTTTCTTCATATTATATTCCTATATTTTAGATGCTCATACAAGCTAATATGCGTAATTAAAGAAAGTATTATTATAAATGCATAAATTACTTGAAGTTAATGAAGCTCCAGTGAAATCTTACGACGACCCTTCAATGGACGCCAGACTCTTGCTTATTTTGCTTAAGTCGTCGTTATACCCCAAATGTACCAAGCCTTTTCCAGTTGTTTCGACTTTTTTCTTCGTACATTTGCACACACAAAAACAAGAGAAATTATATTTTATCTAGTCATACTTCACTGTAAAAGGCGAGAATGATAATGTGAAACACACATATTAGAGAAGCAATTGGATTTCCGTTTATGCTACTCAAAAACAAACATCAAAGTTTACTCAGACAACTTTGTTGTTTCAAGTGGTTGCCCGTTGGATATAAGCAGGTGTCTGACCAGGTTTTTTCACTAAGGAGTGTACGTTGCTTTCTTATTTCCATGCCATTATCAGCATCACCATCGTCACGTTACTGCCTATATATTTATACACAGGCCATTTTGTTATCATCGCCATCATTACATATTTTTTCCAGTTACCGTTTGGGATATAAACATAATATTGGCACGCTTTCACTATTTTGTTTATTTTGTCAAAGTGCTTGTTTCAAGTTTCCTCACGAAGAGACTTTGAGAGTTACATAAGCAGTATGTAAACAGTATTATTATGTTATCATGCTCGTAAACATTTGAATGATTGCCGCAGTTGTAGACACTTTTCCCTGAATTGTATTTTTAAGATGTAGATAACAATATCTATTAGAGTTCTTACAACAATGAATAAATTTGTTGTTGTGGTCCAGCGAAAATAAATCTTTTATACTCGGAAATCCCCAGAAAACACTGGTGTACAAAGTCATGTAAATGTCACTTTGTATTTGCTACACCAGATGACGGAGCATTTTATAACAGAGTTTGCTACAAAGGTTCTATTATTCCACAACTGCTGTCCCGTTGTTCCCACTTTCTACTTTTTATGACTTCTTTCTGCAAATGAACACAAAAACACATGTAAAAGCTCAAAAATGTTGGCCAGAAGTGTATGAATAAGTCTTTTTATGTTGTTACGTTGGTGAAAACACAAAGAAATTCTTTTGTTGGGATAAAATATCTATATTTGTAAAGTTGGTTGTTGTGTCGTAGGTCAACAGCTAGAAAATGGGAGCAGCAATAACCGAGAAGAGAATGAAATGATATTGCAAATTAAATTTTCAAATTGAAAAACGAGGTATGTTTTTGTCTAAGACAAACACAGCACATTAATGCAATTACTATGAGCAGAACCACCTGAAAAGTATCAACAAGAGAAAAAAAGTCAGGGTGACTACTACGACTAGCTAGAGAAAAATCAAGGCCTGTGAAAACTGCTTATTTTGTAGCTATTCAGAATGGAAACGTAGAATATCATTTCACTTTGAAGGGGGAAAATAAAATATTAATTCGGTTTGCCAGTTGGAGAATCAGTAAATTCGGTGAAGAATGTCTTGCTTCTTGGTTTCTTGTTACAGAAGAAAAAGTAAGTCAATTTAAAGAGTCACTTAGAAAACTCGAGAAAATGCAAACTGTACAGCCCTGGCCACCTTTTTCACTTTTTTTTCTTGAGCATACTTGCCTGAGTGATAGAAACAACGCACCACCAAAAAGAAAATAAATGGCAAACTTTACCGTTGCTCTTGCTACTTTTTTCTTGTTCTTTCTGAGTTGAGTTTAGTGAGTGAGTTGAGATGAGTGAAGCGAGCGAGTAGAGAGTCAAATTTTTTGGAGTTGCTTGACTAGAGAGAGAAGGAGTGAGACTGAAGGAGTGAAAGCAAAATCCAATGGTTTGTACAAGACCAGTGGAGCTATAGGGAGAAAGGAGGGTTGGTTGGAAACGAAAAGGGAAGCCACGGTGCTTCTACCGCTACTACTGAACTCTAACTCACTCACTCTTTCTCACCATATCATCATCAACACAAAGTGGTGTGGTATATGATAGTAGCCTGTTTTGCAGCAGTCTGTATCGAAAAAAGTTCTTGCTCTTCCACTCCTATTATTGCTGCACAGTTAATATTGCTTGCCGAAGAAACTACTGACTTGTTTGCGGGTGTATGTGTGTGTGTGCTGGACTAGGTAAAACACTTTTTTGGTTACTTGGTGGATGATAGATATATAGAAAGTAAGTGCACGGTCCGTTTCCTCCTTTCACTTTTCAACATTATCCATAGCCCACTGCTGCCAGCAGCCATGCAGACAGGCAGGCATTAAGCTCCATGGAGAAGAAGACTTCACAATCTCTACTGAATAAAAAAAATGAAACGTACATCATTCAAGAAGAAGAAGAAGTAAAGGACAAGGAAAGATACTTTAGGTTTCAAATATATTTAGCTTTTCTCTGAACGGGGCGTAAAAAGATATTGCTGGCAGTAGGAAATGGGCTAATGCTAGCTACTAGATTGATAATGTGGATAATGATTTCAGAAGTTTCATATGTATCTGTAGTCAATTTTGTACATGGGTATTGGATCACATAATTTTGACGGATATTTTATTAGTTGGGATGGCACAATGAGGACCAAATGATTAATACGCCAATCAGGTCTTGTTTACAATCATCCGGCTAATTCTCATGTGTTTACTTATTAGCACGACAAAATTGGCAGATGTATCAAACTTGGTGCACATTTTCTGTAGTTGTAGTTGTAAGAGGTATGACTAGGAGTACTGTTAAAGTTAATTTGAAGCCGAAACTCCACAAAAATCCACTTTGGTTACATCAGTTTAGCCTAACAAGATACATTCTTACTAATAAGCAGAAAGCGAAAATAGAAAATGTGGTGGGTGGCTTTCAATTTATTAACATAATGCATGATGAGAGCCCGAGCATGCATCAAGATTGAAATGAATAGTCGCCTGTCTTATTATGCTGTTGTGTGAATAATATTTGCGACATTATTTTTCACGGCGGACTAACTTTTCTAAGCCTTTTATGTCAAGATACATTACTTTTATGTAACAACATTTCAAAGAAAGTATACAAAAGCATTTAATTATGCTTTACATCTCGATTTTCTCATTAAAAATAATGAAACCTTTTTTCTGCTGAAGTTGATTCTTTTGGATGAATTTTTCCCTTATGGAATTCAAGCTTAAAAAGAAATGTGCTTCAACAAATATCACAATTAATTAGTAGTTTAATCAGTTTGCTCCATTGGGTAAAGAAATGTTTGTTAAAAAAACGTGAGAACTGAATCCGTGTACACATGTAACATTTTATTTCATCAAACAACTATTCCTCCTATCTCTTTAATAAATTTTTGTCAATTGCAACAATGATTAAAGTAAGAATATTATTTGCGATATTCTCATAAAATATGTTTGAGGGACATTTTTACATGTCAAGTCACCAACACCGTGTACTTTCCCAAATTACAGTTTCAGGCTTAAACATTAAATTCACAATTAACGGCAGTAGTACTTATTTAGCTGTTTTTTGTATTCGTTTATGGGGCAGTCGCATAAGACTCTGTCCAAAATCGAAATAATTGACCCTGGTGATAGTTAGGTGCATTACAGAGCTATTACCCTAATGTAAGCAAAGCATTGCCATTGGGCACAGCTTTCACTTCTTTTTTCGTCATCATAATAATCATTCCCATAAATATTTTCTTTGTCCTCTGCACACTTTTTTATTGTTATTACATCTTATTATGATCATATACATTGGTATTGTACAAGAACATGAGCAAAATGGTTATTAAATCACCAAAAATCCTTCATAGGACATGTTTATACGAACTTTAAAACCTCCAAATGAGTCCTTGTTTTTTTCTAACATGCACAAACATATTATTATTATTACTTGACTGGTGTTGTGTCAAGCAATATTTAGGAAAAACAGTAGTACTAGTCAGTAGTCGTACTACGTAATACACTATCCAGAGACGTAAGGTTTACATCTTCCCCAACATGCAACTTTTGTTGTGTTTATCGTTGCTGGAAGTTGGAAATACTTGCCCACTTTTACTTTACTACCAGCGTGCATGCTTTTTCCTCGTCGATAACATTAACCTTTCCTGCTTCCACCAACTAACACCACATTTATGTCACACAATATTATTTTTGTGTAATACAAAACGCATACAATGGAGCATGGGTAAAATGCCTGCTATTTTGTTTCACAATGTGGAATATTGAGAAAAACTTATTTAAAAAATAAATTTTAAATTTTGACGTTCAAATCGCTTTTTTGGGAAATTTGTTTTTACTATTTGAATCATTAAAGGTGAGGTATAATGGACTACTCTTACTTATGTAATAAAAAGCGTATGCGCAGGATGCAAAACCAGACCGCATGTTTGTCAGTGCTTTCAAGTTTCCTTAATTGCCTTTATATCCAATACAACGTTTATGCTTAAAACATTATGTTTGAACTACAAATTTACACGAATGAAGGGCAATCATGCGAAGATGTAAATACATGAAACCTTTTCTATGTTGACCATTCTAAAAATAAACTGTTCATATTTACTCATGCCCACTGAATAAAAACTAGATTAGTCTTTTAACCTATTTTGGTGCTTTTATATAAACACTTTGTGTACCGGAATTGTATACAAAAGTTATCCAGCTTTGTACTCATTGTAGTACTAATACTATTACAAAATTCTAAACTGCATTCTGTTGCTGATGCTTTTTGGTACGAGTACACGAGAAACTCTGACGATTTCTCGGATTCTGATTCTTCTTTTACTTCATGGTCATGGCTTTATATGCACAAATTGCTAAGTTTGACAGCTCGTTTTTTTGCATTACCTTTTGTTAGGTATTCACTGGGTTCAGGTCCGAAGAATTCTGCACGCAGGTTTCAATCATCTAAATACATATATGTATGTACACATCAACTTCACACGTTTTTAAAACTTTGAATCCATTTTACTATACCTCACCTTCTAGCCAGATGGATAGATTATCGAAAATGCGTTTGACCGCTTTTCATTCAAGTTAAGCACATTTATCATAGTCAACATTATCAGATCATGTGTAAGATGGAATTTGGGAAAACCGACAAATTTTAAATTAAAAGCATCTTCCTGATCACTGGACTCTTTTATCTTCAATCAAAAGAACACAAATATGTGCACCTCTACCAAATTACGACGAACACGCTTCATACATTGTACTTATTTTTATTTTGTATATACATGTCAATGCTAGGAAAAAATTAACTCGGAATGATACGCAAGTATGACTAAAATAGGTTCAAAAGGTATACTTACAATAAATACATCAGTTTAAGATAGCAACTCTTAATTACAACCAACCCAACGAAAATGCTCGTTTTAATAAACAATAGATGCATTTGGAATTAACGTAAATATTTAAAAAAAAAAAAAAAAAAAAAAAAAAAAAAGTCATGTAAACTCTACCTTGGTAATGTATATTGTATTCGTAAAATATCAACAAAATAACCAATAAACCACGTTCCTGTTAAAGAACACAAATTGTATGGACATAACTACTAAGGCAATTTCACTCAATCAGATAGATTTTTAAGGGTCGATAGGTAAAAGTTTTTTTTCAAATCCCATTGCTGATTCTATATGGGACTAATTTAGTTAAAAGTAAAACCCAGATTTTCGAGATATATATTCTTTGGTTAAAATTCGATTTCACATAAAAAAATATAATTAAGAGGTGAAATATTTAGTGTATGAAATTGGTCATCGTTACCTAGAATTACCTGTGTGCAAGCTTCAACGATCAGTAAAATATTTTGCGAGATCATTGCTTCATAAAATATTTAAATATGCAACGAAAACAAATCATAAAACATAAAAGTACGATGGTGAACGGGATTTCGTATGTTTACCAATGATTGATGGTTATATAGACAGACATGATATGGAGACAAACGATTTTTTCGTTCCTCAAGACCTGAAAGTATCGTAGACCATTGACAACGATCCAAGTCATTTCAGTCAAGTCAAACCTTATTTACTCATACATAAATACTTGCAAATACATAGTAGTATATATGCATATTTATAAAAATACAAACAAAACTTGTGTGTAAAGGGAACTTTTTATGAAAGAAAGTGTACCAGCTAAATTGTGGCATCATAACATTCACAAAACGGCTACCACGTTTATTTCACCAATCACCATCAGCATCCTCTTTCGCGGGAAAATCTGCTTCCTTTTTTTGCTGAATTATTGTAATAAGTGAAAGTTTGAGTGCATACACGCAAGAAATTCATAGAAAGGGAAGAAGGAAAGTACACCAAAATTCACTCAAAATTATAATAGAGCTAGTTTTTATCAGTTTATGTGATGTGAGTGAGCATAGAGGATGTTTCTGCAGGCGAAGTATAAAAAACTACTGTGCCGTGCTGGACTTTTTTTATTTATTTTTTATTTTGAATTTTTCTACAAAAAGGGATGATAAAAAGCCACTGTATAATATGTGTATTTGTTGGTTTAGGATTTTGATTATGATTATGACGATGTTGCTGATGGTGGTTGGTGGTATGTAAAGTATACTAGCATACATTATGTATGTAATACATGTATCCCCATTGTTGTAGCAGACACTTTCAGTTTTGTGGTCCTGAGTCCTTATTCTTTCTTCCTGTATGGAATAGAGATGGAGAGATGGATCCATTACTATTGTATAGCTTTGTAGGTCGAGTATAAGAGGGGAAAGTCTGGGGAAACCGGCAAAAAAATCCATGAATGTACATGTATAAGTGTGTAACGAATGTACCTTAAATATACTACCAGAGACCAGTACCTTTTTAGTTTACTCTCACTCCGAAAACATATTTGCATTTTCAAAGGTTATTAGCTGAACAAGCCAACAGAGATGATAGCTCAAAAATGCATGTCGTGTATGAGTATGTTGCTGAAAAGTGGAAGCACTTTCTCTTTCACAGTAAAATACGTACACACGTGAAGACATACAAAAAGACGAGAATAGAAATAGTGTATATACAATGTGGAGTCCAACAAGCAGCAAGAAAAACCACTCAACCACTGTATTCAACCACTATCACTCTTTCACTTTGAATGTTGTACATAAAATATATATGTATGTATGTATGTATTTATAAATAATAATAACGTTTTGACTTCATCCATTTCTGAAAATGCAGCAGGAGTAGCAGAGACAACCGCCACCAACTAGCAACCACGACCACTACAACTATATTCATATAACAGTGCTAGCAAATGTAAATGTACACACATTATCCTGGTCTTGTAGGAACTTCCGAGAAAAACAATTTTACAACTTATGCTTCTTTTTCCCGTGTGATATGAACCATTTTTTATGTACAGAACAGCAAAAGCACGAGGAAGAGAGGGAAAGCACAAAGCACACTCAGTCTACCAGTAAAAAATAATAGTAATAATAATAATAATGGTAGAAAATGTGAAAAAGGTGCGCGTTGTGTGTGTGCTCTGCTCTTTCTTCCTTCCATTTCCGTTTTCTTACTTACTACCAGAAAAAAACATGCGAGTTAAGTAATAATGGAATGCAAAATGCAAACCGAGATTTATTGAAAAAATAAAGATAGTCAAGAGATGTGTGTATATGCATAATATGTTCATGTATACCTTCGTATAAGTACGTATATAAAGATACATGACGCGATACGCCTCTCTGTTTTGTGCTAGCACTTATTCAAGAGAAAGAAAAAATAGCTGCTGCTTTTGTGTATATTATTGGAATACATAAGTGCTCTCTATTCATTTTCTGAACTTTTGAAGCGTTATTACTTACGAGGAAGGTGTATTGCTTACGTGAACATTTGAATGGCGTGCATGTTCTAATGTTTACATACATTTGATAAGCACGTGCAATGTATTTTGAAACTTTGAGCTGGCAATGTACTATTGCATGTTTTTGTGTGAATGTAAGTGTGTGACACGTGAACGTGTACACAGGCAAAACGCATTTAAAAGTTTATAATTTATGAACAAGAGACGAAAGTAAGATTTACTTTCTCATCGAAAAGTAAAGTGTTATGTAATATGTACGTGTGGTGATTTGATTTCTATTTTTCTTCTCTCTGTAGTGTTAAATTTGTTGACCATTCGATAAAGAAATTATACTTTTTCACATTTATACAAACTTGTCTACATTTTAACTTAACTTTTTAAAATATTTCTTTTTTGACAACTGCACACTTTTCTTGTTAGTCTATAGTTGTTCATAGTATTGGTGTACATATAATTATGTACCCCAGACCTACATACACAATTTTTTAGTTCACATGTTTGTATCTCTCTCATCCTCTTTTTCATCCCATATCACACACAGCACAAGCAGAAACTTTCAGATTTCACGTATATATTTTTTCTGTAACGTTGCTTGACTTGTTCATTGTCCATTTTCTACATCCTTATTATAAGAGAAGCACGGGATGTATAAATGTGCTTAAATGTAGCGAAGAGCAAAAAGAAAAAAGATTCTCAATATGATATATTGATATTGAACTTCCTTCTACATTTTTCCTCTTATGACGGATAATGATTTTTAGCGTGCTTCCTTGAAATATTATTTTATATTTATTGCAAAGAAAAAGGGTTGTTACAAAAACGAAAATACAAGAATAAAATAGATAAATCTGTAGTAGAAATAGTCCCGGAATGACATTATATCACAATTAACAACTCTGACTTGGGCGGCAATGAAGCAGTTAGAAAATATTTTGGCTTCATTGTTTTACACAACTAAATACTTGTTGAAAAATATTTCCATTTAGGATGTACGTGACATCCAGATTTGAACTCTTTGTGATATTAAAAAAAACTATTTGGCATTAACTTTGACCTGAGTCAACTTAAATTTTCATTTAAATCGGTAAAGGCTTTAAACGCTAGAAAATCAAGAGACTGATAGACAGACTTTTCCCACAGACCCACATAAAATTTTATAAAGTACTTCTGGAACTTATTAAAACAAGTAAAGTGTACACAGTTTTGTTGCAGCATCCCCATCCGGCCAACCCATGGATTCATCTTGTGAGCTTATGGCGAGGACTCAAGAGAAAGATTTGCTTGTTAGCCACTCAAGACGAAACCACTGAGGTTCTTGAGGTGACCTGAGAAGCGTACCATAAAATATCTTATCCTCATGTTTTGTAACATCCATACGTATGTATAAATACAATTCTGCAATAACCTGCACTATATATATAACAATTTATGTGAGCAAAGCTTGGCAACATGGCATTTAAGGAAGATTACTTTAAACATGTGAACATCGGTAGCTACAAAGTCGGATAAAAAGAAATAACCTTTGATAAATTAATGCCGTTTCAAATGGATACGTTGAGTATGTACTTCAGCTTCCAGGAAAGTTGGACATCTTATATCCCATAAACTTATCCGATAAAACGTAAAGCCATTTGAGAAGAGATGAAAACAGGTCATTTTTACCATAAAAGTAGTTGAAAAGCTCGTTCTTATGCGAATAAAGATAATGCATATACACGATGTAAAAGATACAGTAAATTTGCTTTCTCATAATTAACAAGGTTCACACGACGACAGTGAGTGTTCATGTTTTTCTAGATTGTGCGGAAAATGATTTGAAATTTAAGACGAAATAAAGTCGGCAACTTTATTGCAAAGATTTATTCTTTTTGCCATGAAATTTCTGCCTGAGCTCCTGTTTCTATTCCAACAATTTTGATTTTTTACGGGATTCTTTGCCCTGTCACAGTCATCGCCTTCTTATATGCATTTCTCCCAGTCTAGCAAATAATTGCAGTAGAAGTTGAACCAGGAGAATACTTAAAATTTATAACAATGTTTGCAAAATACCTTTCTGCTTTCCTTCCACTATTTTATTAATGCAGCCACAAAAACGTCCTGACTATCCAAACTTTTCCCTAGCTTGTGTATATGTGTCTGTAAATAAAAGCTTGAGTTTTTATTTCCGTTGCAGTACTTTTTCTTGCCTAAAATTCTTTCTTCTTCGCATCATCATCACTAGTGTAACCATCACCACCAGAAACTCTAACGAGCAAAGTTTTTGAGCTCCTGAAAATTTTTCACCTCAACTTTCTTTTTTCACGAGAAAATCAAGAAACATGAAAATCACAAAATGAAAAAATATCCATGCTACTATATTTGTCTATGTGCATACGTCAGTCAGTGCAGTGTGTATACTTAAAGTGATTTTTACACGCCATCTTTCAAAGGACATGCATCAGCAAAGCACACATGTTTTGACAATAATAATGACCATCACAAACGATTTCCATTTCTTGCCCATTCTCCTTTTCTTAGCATCGGAAGTCTGCGTCCCTCTTTAGGCTCCAAATAAATTATATGATGTAACATCATGATTTAATTTGTGGAATGTGTATGTCTAACTTATAAAGAATTATACTATAGAAAAACACTCGCAATTGTCTATTCTTTTATCTTATCCCATAATCTTTCATCTCTCTATCTCCCCCAACAAGAAAATACTTTTCGCACATGTTAAATTTCACATTTTCCAACTCCATTTCTTTTCTTGTGTTAACTTCCAACTTTTCTTCTCTTCTGAAAAAAATTTGATTTCTCCACCAACAAAACTTCAGCACTCCGTCATTCAACTCTAAGAAAAAATATAAAAATACCGTACAACCAATACAACGTAAAAAGGAACCTTTGGCAAAGTATAAAAAAAACTTCTGTGTATTTCCCATTGCTTTTTTATAATGCTATATTTTATTACCTTTTCGCTTTCTCCCTAATATATAATTGTGTGTAGCACAGAACAAAAAACTTTTAATATGATGTAAAACGACCCTCTCTAGTGCCCATAACAGTAGTAATAATGACTTTACAAAGAGCCCTCAACAATGCTTTTTGATAATAGTAATATAATAGCAAATGCACGGCATAAAAAATAGCTTTGTGGTTTTTCTACAATATAAATGTGAGTAAAGCAAACAAATAATTTAATTTTTAGTCCGTCATTGTATTATAAGTCTGTTTATGAATGCTGACATTTTACACATATCTATTAATGCAAGAAATTATCGTGTGTTTTACAAGAATTCTTTCCGTTCCAGTCAAATTGGGAGAAATGCTTGCACATTTACATATTTAGATCTTTTTATTTATCATAACAAATCAGAAAAATGTTTTTATATGACACCGCTAAATCGCACAAAAACCACTAATTAAAACATATACATAGACATTTCAGCTGCTTCATCTCTCGGAATATATTCACAATGAAAATTTTATTAGTTTAACTAAAACATCCAGCATCACGTTTCATGTGATTTATTAGTTATTTTCTTACAAAGTTTTTGACTACACTTAAGTGACTAAAGGAAGCGGTCAAGGTCAAGCTTGCCTGAAATTAGAAACAGGTAGTGACTAATCTTAAGGTAGAAGGATAAGTGATGAATTATACCCTAGCCTCAAAATACTAAAATTAATTCTTAAGCACAATGCTTATTAGTGTGCACAAAGTTGTTTCTGGCTAATCGACAGGTTAAAATATTGAAAATTAACTTTTGAGCACATTAACTAGAATTATTTAGATCGGGTACTGGAGCAAAGGAAAGATAACATCAGTGCCACTCGTAATGTCTTCAGGGTCTACCGCTACTATTGCCGAAGGAGGAATGCTGCCAGTAATACTTTTGCTGATGATACTCGCTCCATTTCCACCATCGTCGAGTCCACGCAGCATTGCACTACGACTAGTTCTGGTATCTATAACTCCATTAGTTCCTGCAGTGCCGCCACTACCAACAGAAGAAGACGATCTAGGGCCAACAACACTGGAGTCATCCGAGCGTTTATAATGAAGTCCATCAGCTGCTCTAATGCAATCATCGTAACGACGAAGGAGATTCTGCATAACGGGCCACACAACAGGATCTGCTCTTACCGCCCGCAGAACGTCATTTAGACTACCAACTCCATTAGAACCTAAAAGTCGGCAAAGAACAAAAATATAATATTATTGTAAAACCTCCGCATGCTTGTTTCCCTTGTCGCATCGCATCTCCTCCCAGAGAAAGCAAATTGTAGTAGTAGCAATAAAATGAAAACGTGAGGTTTAGCGGCGTATCATTTCTAAGATTCACATCTATCCTTTTCACGTCACCGGTATTTAGCTGGCCAAATATTACATGTGTATGTTTCATCAAAGAGATGCGAGCTTCAACACACAAAAGTACATGCACTTCCCTGCTTTCTCCGCTCAAAATAAGGGTATTTTGGGGGAAAATTGACTGTTATATCAAGGTAATGGCAAACTACTCAAAGAAATTTAAAAAAGGTATCTACGGGAAAGCTGAAGATAAACGCTGAAAACATTAAGTAGAAAAAATTCGTACTGATTTGTAAGCATAAGCCTGTCCAATCCTTTTTTGGGTAAAGTTCTTAAAACTAGTTCAATTCACCACTCGCTCTACTACATGTCAATGTCAATTATACAAACTTACACCACAGCAGAAAAAGCTACTACCTAGAAACAACGACCACCTTTGCAAAACAACCAGTTAACCATCATGACTGGGTAATTTACCTCCCTCCACACACCGCCACCGCAAACAATAGTCTTTCCTTCGTCAAAGCAATACAACATGTTAAATAACCTAGATATTTCACGTTCCTTCTCCCTCCAACCAACAATCATTCTAACCATTCCCTTATCCTGCTGTAACTGAAACTGACAACATTATTAGAAAAGCAGTGCTTTCGTACATACAAACTGACTCAAGTCTACACAGACATCAAAAGCCAAAAAAAAATTAAACGCAACACAAAACAGGCTCCATTGTACATTCCTTATATCGTTTTTGTTTCCGCTGCAAGAAAAAAAAGAAGACAGAAATTGTGTGAGTTTTATAGACTACATTTAAACTATTATGTCATTTTGTAGAAAGTAATTTGGTGAGCAGAACAGAGAAAAGTCTTTTTTTTGCCCTGTTACTTCACCATGTGATTTCAAATGTGAAACCATGTGTGTGTGCATAAATAAAGAGATGCGTGTGCAGCAATGTTGTACACGTTATGGAAGTAGGTACCATACATTTTTTACAATAAGAGAGAAGTAATACAAGCTAAAAAAAGTCGTGAATGCTGCTATTTTTTTGCCTTGTTGTTCATATCACTCACATTATCTTGTTGGATCCTTTTATGCCAATTGAAGAAATGTGAACACACAAAAAGGAATCGTGTATTTTGCTTAGTTTTGCTGTTTACAGCTAGCACACAGAAGCGTGTATGCATGCTAAAATAACTGTGACACGACTTATATAACAGTTTTATAGACAACAAACTAAACAACGTTTCTCTTCAAAGCAAAGTTATAAATATAGTGACTTGAAGGATCATCGTAACAATCAGCACTAAAATATATATACACAAACACACACGCACAACTACATCATAATATCATCATATAGTCTCCCTTTTCTCTTTTTTCCCTCTATTCGCTCTACTACTTTGGAGTACAAGGAATGCCAGATGTGGAACAGAAAAAATTACATGGTAAAATGATAGCACACACTCACTCACCCAAGTCACTTACCCTGGTTGCTTGTACTACGTAGCGTAACGTACCAAAGACCAAACCAACCACCCACACTACTTTAACCATCGCCGCCTCTACTACCACCAGAAAAAAAAAAGAAATACAGAAAGAAAAAAAATACTTTTTTTATGCACTTTACCATACACTTCACCAGACCTACAACTTGGTTTGCTTTTGCTTCCATTACTACTGCTGTGTCATCATGAGAAAACGAATGCCTTTTGTATTCATGAACATTAAACATACGTTTTACTTTTATTCATGCATTCAAAACGCTTTGCTTTAACATCTCACTCCCTATCTTTCTTTCTTTCTCTCCCTCACAATACAAGAGAAGCAGAGACAAAGCAAACCGTGATCTGTTTGTTAAAGAAAGTGTACGACAGGGTAACAAAAAAAACGTGGTTGTAGTGGTGGTAGGCTTTTGCTGCTACTAGACTCAAAGAACTGTTTGGAAAAAAAGGGACGACAAAGTCAGATAGTCAGAAAAAAAATCGGGAATGATAGTAAAAAGTTAAAACACATTCGATTACTGCAGTTACTGCTACTCATGTTGCTTGTTATGTAGTAAGTAATGTACCGACAACGTAACAGAAGCAATGAGACGACGAAGCGTTCACACAGTTTTTTTTTCTTACAGTGAACTAGACATCACTTTTTTTGTAGGAGAAGTGAAAGCATATCAAAACATGCAGGAATAAAAGTACCTAAGTAGAAAAGCATACACATAAGCATGTAAGTGTGTCTGTCTGTATGCTCCTCATGAAAATAAAAGAAAGGAAAAATGTCAGACAAATAATGACAGTATTACCAAACGGACGTGAAGCTGCAGCCAATGCAATTAAGGGATGCGGACCACAACCATCTGATCTTTGTCGAATATTAGAAGCCGTGGATGCGCCCCTTTCTACCAGAAAGGAGAACAAAGTGAGCACTACTAAGACTCCAGAGAAAACTATTTCCCATCGATTCATCTTCCCGGCCGCCTTTTTAATGGTAACAAATGTTTTGGGATATTTTTTCTACTTTTCTCCGCTTTGTCCGTGGTTTTTTGGTGGCTCCTTTTTTCACTCTCTGGAATAAAGAAGCATCGTACAAAACACAAGAGGTATATTTTCAAATCTGATTTTTTTTTCTTTTCTCTTTTGCTATTTTGTGTATTCTACTTACTTTACGATGTACCTAAAGAGAAAATGTCGTTTATTCTGAGATTTTTTTTGTTTGAGACTTTGTTTTTACTGGAGTTACTAGTCAGTTGAGAGTATATATTTTTGTCTTTTATTCGGCTGGGCTATGACTCTGTTTTTGTGTGTGAGTTAATGTTTTTTTTGTAGAAAGTGTTTCTGTGGCTGTAGATGTTTCTATATTTATTTTTCACTGTTTTACTGTCTTTCCATGGACTAGCAAGCAATTTTTTTGGTGTGTCGTGTCGTCTTCAGGTGCATTATCTTCATCGGCTTTTGGCTTTTTTATGTGGGAGGAGAAAAACAAGAGAGTTGGAATCAGGCGGCACTGGGAGTGAAGGAAAAACAAGGTTGAATGTTTTTTACGTTATTAATGCTTTATTTCACGACGTGACTTTCAACTTTGCTTTCTGTATAATATGCTTCGTCGTTTTTATTACTTTGTCTCTCTGTAAGGTGCACAAAAAAAGAAGAAAAAGGATTAGACAATGCTAAGAAGGTGCATACGCTGCACCGCGACATCAAGACACAAAAACTAACAAGTATTTCTTATTTTATTTACTTTTTTTTAAGGTACAAGAAAATAATCGTGTATTCCTTAGTGTCTTCTTTTTCCGGTGTTACACGTTCGTGTATTAAACTATTACATTAAACTTCAAAAAAGTAAGTGGATATAAAAATGTTTTATTGTTTACTTACACCAAATGGATTTTTAAATAATTGATTTGTGTCAATGTCTTGCCTTTTGTGGAGCAAAAGTGAGATATTTCGGTTTTCAGGAGAAATCGTTTCCGGTGACAGTTTACAACTGACGCTGTATGCAATAAAATCCTGACTTTTATTAAATCTCGTCTCCATCCCATAAAATTGAATTTGTGACGGAGTTTGTGTTTTGCTCAGAAAATTACAAGGTGTGTGGGTTTTGTCATGTGGTGAAAATTGGATTTCAGCTCGTAAATTTTTAATTTTGTTTAAGATGAGATCACAGTTAGATCGTTTATGGTAAGACCTCTTTAATCTGATGTGTCATATCAACCTCCTACGCAAGATAACAATGTGGTATAACTAAGCTTAAAGCAAATGATCACAATATTAACTTGAGATGATGACAACGGGAGGTTTCCCGAAGTTCGAAAAAATGGATGACATGGCAACCATTGAGCTGTGGGATGTAGTGGTCAATCGCAATAATCATGTACACTATTTGGAAAATACAAGAATGGGGATAAATAAGAAGCAATTTTCAATTAGGACGACCCAACTAACTGCTGACTCAACATATATTAGCTAGTATTAAGTCGAACATAGTATTAAGTATTTTTGCCTAGTTGATGTGTACCTGTTCCTCACAATCAGTTAAATGGGCACTTTTGGAGTAACTACTAAAAGACGCCTAATAAAGCTTCCGGTAATCAGACTCCTAACGACGAAGTGGCAGCAAATAACCTTTATATATACGCTCACGTATAGCATAGCCGTTTGTCTACACAGTTTCCCTGGAGTAAAAAGGACACATAAGTGATTGAACAAAGACAAAAAAGAAAAACTTTGAAAATACTATTTTCTCCCAGAGAAGCATCGTATAAAGTGGTCCTTGTGGATACTTATCTTCATTAAGTATTTGTACCATCAACAAATTTGCCCCTAAAAATCAAGAAAACACATAAGCTTGCGTGTTATTCCAAATGCAATAAAATCTTTATGGTTGGTTTTCCCCAAAACGATGGGACTTTCGTTGACTAAAACATTTATTGAGTTTTTAAGCCTTTCATTTCTCTTCGCCCCATTAAAAAGTTCATATTGACAAATAAATTATATTCCTGGCCTTATCCTGGGTCATTAAAAAACACGATGAAGTAATACTCAAAAACATTAATTATTTTAGATTAAAAGAAAGCAGCGAAAATATTTATTTTTTAAAACAAAAGTACATAACTTTTCAGGATGCTCCATTCAAACTTCATCTTTTACACATTTAGTTCGCAACTTTGCTTTCTCCCCTTCATATTTCATTTTCTCTGGCAAAATTTCGTGTTTTGTGTTCTTGCCTCCTCTTAGCATTACATTGCATTGCAGTCTGTACTCATAACGTGTTTAGAATGTTGGTTTATTACTCTCCACCACTTCCACTAGCACGAAAATATATGACTAAAGAGACTTATAGTTATTCTCGTTTATTGCGACAGGAAAGTGGACAAAAAAAAATATAATCGCAATTTCACATCTGCTCTCCGTCGTCCAACTCTTCTAGACTTACGCTGCGCCGGGTCCAGCAACCACCTAGTCAACATGATCTACACAAAAGAGCAGAGGAGTCCCATGTATCATCATCTTTTTGTCGTACTCCTTCCTTTGTTGCTGTCGACGCCTACATTACAACTGCCAGCATACCACACTGCTAGATTTCGTTCGTTGTTTTTAGTTTTTAGGAACATTCAACAGCAAACATACGTAATACGTCATCGTGTAAAATACTATTTACGATGATTCATTATCATATTCAGGACCTCTGTATATAGCGAATGGAATCGGGGTTTCGGTTCGGTGCAGTCTAGTCGTCTGTGCGATCTACTTTGTTGAAAAATATTATTTTCATTACCGATTAGTCATCTTTTTATTTATCATTGGTTGAGTAACTAATTAGACGTTGCTTGATTGTTTGCATGGTTTTTAAATCAGATAATTAGCATGGTCAACTAAGTTTAACGAGACTTCTAATAATCTTACAATCGCCTAACTGAAGTACAACGCTATATTGTCTATTGTTGCATATATACTAAATAAATATATTTTTTTCTTCACTTAAAACATTCTTATTTTTCATGTGAAATCATAAAAATAAATGATCCAACAACCAGGCCTGTCTTTCATACAGACAGAATCACCACCACCACGTTTACTTCCAACTACCAAAACAGAAAGAACAACAATACAATTTGGTCATGTCAAGTCGTCAGGAACATAAGGATTTTCTCTTACTTTTTTCAGTGGAATTATTCGTTAAAACGCACGCCAAGTTAGTAGCCGAGAGTGAGTGATATGTTGTTGTTGTTGATGGTGATAGAATATGTAGTAAATAAATGAAGTGCTACCAGCGGTTGTGGTGGTACTTCATAAATGAATGAGGTGGGAAGGATGAACAGATTTGAAAAATCTGTTGGCATCACAACATTCAGCGGAAAATAATATGTCACTATTTAAACATACTTACGCCTCTAATTTATTTTACTCCTACCACAACCCGTCGTTGAGGAAAATAAACATTGTTTCCTTTTTTAAATGTTAACCTGGAGGGCTCTTTGCTGGCTATACTGCAAGTTGCAACTTATACTGGTTTTTAAGTGTTAATCTTGGGTTTTACTCACAATTTGTAGGAACACAATGTATGTACGTCGTCCTGGAAGCTGTCTAGCCTACAATTCATCATTAGCCTTTTGGAGTGGGGAAATGCGAGAAAAAAAATGAAAAGTGATGAAAGAGACGACAGTTGTACATAGATTTTACTTTGATGGTGGCTATGTTATTAGCGCAATTCTGAGCGTTGCGTTGGCTTGCCAGGAAAAGTAATAAAAATCTCCAGGATTGGAAAGAAGTGCGTATATAGTTCACCGCTTGTTAAAATGTTTGGCTTGCAATTCCTTACCACAAGCTTCCTCCATCGGTAAAAGTAGATCCATAGTTTACCAGCAAACATATATGAATGCGTGTGTAGACTAAGCGTAGTATGATTAATTACGATACTTCCTTAAGATTGACAGGGAAACAAGACTCAGGGATTTTGGAACTCTGAAACTCAACTCTCCAGCCAAGTTTCTAGTAATAGCAGTAGTGGATGAGAGAAGAAAAAAACTGTTTTCCACTTTCTTCTTCGTGTTCCCCAAGTTTATATTTGCTGTAGGGAGATTCCGGAAAAAATATTGGGGAAAGGATAGATGAGAATCGGATGGATGAAAATCTGTGTACCACTGGACGCCGCGCCAACTCAGTATGCCAGATGGAGAGATGTTTGTTGTGAACTTTGCCCTAGTATGTTTTTACTGCTCAAAATACGTCTTTTTAGAATGAATACTATTTACTATTAGTAACATTAAGGCTATAGTGAATACTAGAACAGATTTATTTATTTCTGAAAACTTCCTTCGAAATTGCAGTTTAAAAACAAGGTCCAATCAACATGATTTGTCACAGATTTTTTGTTCTTTTATTATGGCTTGCTTTAACCAAATTCCAACGACAATGACAACCTTCAAATAATTGAAATCCTCATATTCTTTGTGGTTACTTCTTTCTTTCTTCGACTCTTCACCTTGAACTGTATTGCTCAGCAGAACTTCTTTACCACGCACCTTTTCTAAAATCCGCTTTTCCTTTTTCGCTATCTGACCTTTGTTGGATCTTGCAGGCATATATAAATCCACCATTATCTTTTCTTTCACCTTTTTCTACGCTTTGAGTCTCTTGTCGTCTAAAAAGGGACCTTCCAGACTTTCATTGGTTCTTGTTCCGCCCAAGGCCCAAACATGCTTCTGCTTCATCCTCTTTCATCGAGAACGATGCTACTTACTAAAAGCACCTAGCAGCTCATCTCGAGGCCGTATAGCTGCCTCATGAGTTTCAACTCTTCTCATATTTCGTCAATTGGAGAAATTAACATTGATGTCACATATTGGTCATTCCCCTTACGGTGATCCTTTTGGAACATTCATGGTCATCTTCTTTAAAAGTCTAAGTACTAAATATTTGTTCGATATTGCCTAAAAACCTTTTTTCTACATCTTTCTTCACACAGTGAGGAATAAGCAGCATTTATTCTTCGTCAAGTTTGTGAAAAAAAAGAAAACCCCTAGTTCGCTACTTGGTTGTATTCCTTTTCAAAACTTTCCCAAAATGTCTATTTCTGTCTATCTTACCTCATCTTATTGTTGTATTTGTTAAACACAGCGTGTGGGAAACTCCGTTCCTAATAACTTGCAACGTTACAACTTGAGAAACATTAATGTCGTTCATCGTTAATGTCTTATTTGTCCTTCTCTGGTCGATGTGGTGGCGTCCTCAAGCTTGTGATTTTCAACATCTGATCAACAAAAGGTTTTACGTGTTTTGTTAATCTAAAAATATCTAGTTAACTGTCAAACACAAACGAATGGTTACATCATACATAGCTATTTACCCGTTTTGGCAAGCAATCTAACCAAGTTATTTCCACATCAGTTGTGTATATTATTTGTATAACTGAAAATGAAGCATTTTATGCTCAACTGCTTTGGAAAGATTGAAAGGGAAAGCGTTAACCAGGCTTGGATGGACATTGAGTATTGAATGTTTGTACGCGTTCCCCATCATGCAATGAGACATAATGAAAATTATTATTTTATGTGAGGCTTCCTATTTTGTATTTCCCTAGAATCCTGATGATTACTTACAGATTGTTGGATAGCTCAGTGAAGAGTGATTGATACTTGATTCTTGATTCACCTATGCAATGGGCACACAAGCATAAAGAAGTTCGTCGAATTAGTATATTTCTATGATGTTTATTTACATAAGCTTGTATATTTATATTTATTGTTCTATACGTGTAATTTGTACTTTTATTGTAATAAATAATATGAAAAGATTGATCTTATAAAACAATATAATATCATTAACAGTGTATATCAAATTAAGTACACAACATATTGAGAGAGAAACCATGTAAAGCAGGACACAACCCAAAAAAAAGTTTACTTGAGACAACATGCCACCCTGGTCAGGTCAGGTAGTTTGTCTGAATCATGAGCAAAGTAACTCAATTACATCATAAAAAAATTGAACAATTATGCTTTTATATGTAGGTCGGTGTAGATGGAGAACTAGAAATTTGATGTGTTTGTAACTGTGACTCGTTTTGTCCTACTTTAGTTTCCTTTTCTTCATCTTCTGGCCCTTGTTCCCCAGAAGTAATTTTGCTGTTAGTATCATCGTCCTCCTTTTGATTTCCCTCTTCGATAGATTCATTTTGGCTACTTGATTCTTCCGGATTACTTGGAGAAGACGAATCACTACCAACAGACTCACCAGTGCTGCTACTACTGGCGTTGTTGGTGGGAATAGAACAATTTGATGAATGACTGGTGGAACGGGATGACTTGGCTACTCGAAGTAAGCTCCCTTCGTCGTCAGAACCTTCAATTTCGTACCAGGGTTTGGATTGTCCTCCCTTTTTTGCAAAGTAGAAAAAGAAAGAAATGACACATGAACTTACTCAACTTTCCTTATTCGTCAGATAGAAGTCCTCAAAATCACTGTTGAAATGAACGTATAATCAAATCGTAACGGCACAATAAAGTCAAAACAACTTTGAGTTTTAAAAGTTTTTCTTGAACTCCAAATCAGATGCTTGAAAGTAGAAAGAAATATACTTAATTTTCTTCTATTCTTCAGGTATTTCAGTCATCAATATTGTTTCAGCGCAAACTGATGAAATTCTCAGCTGTAAAAAAGTTTCATTTTGTGTAACGACTACTCTCTTTTGCGTTATTTGGAAATGCGGCAAAGACAAATGTACTGCCAACGTAACGAACTCAAACCTGAACAGTAGAACGTTTGGAAATCATTAATAAT
>JAQFZG010000638.1:0-29058 GCA_034695465.1 Entomobrya nicoleti
GTGTCACCATGTGGAAACCAGTTCTTATGTAGAATTGTAATGGCAAAGACCGAATAAAAGTACAATTTCAATTTCAAGAGTTGACAATAAAAACATGAGATGGAGATGGCAAAATAATTACGTTAAACTTGGTGTATTTTGTTTTCACTATTTGATTTTAATGAAGTCTACATACATGACAAATTTTTTAAGAAAGCTGGATTTATTTTCAGGCTTTGTTAAATATATACAATATATTTATGTATATACATATATCTATGAATAAGGTTTTTAGAATAAGAGGAATCTGTAGCATTAACATACAGTGCTGTTAACATTAAGCATTAAAATTGAGCAGGATTTGATAGGATATCTTATTTTAAAGACAAAATTTTGATTCGACATGAAAGATTGGGTTTCACCGCTGCAAAACACGGACAAACTACAGTGTGGCCATGGTTAATCCCGTGATAACCAAAACTGTATGTTGTGCTTTAAAAGTACCAATTAAAAGTGCTAGTTTTTAGACAAACGTAGGCAAAATCTACTAGCTAGATTTATATTGACAAACATGTTAACTTTTGTCGCGGTAAACTACATTCATGAAATTCATATTTATTTTACTCGTAAATTATGGAATAATGATCAATCAGTAGTGAAATTAACGATTTGAATTAACAAAAAATCTTTTAAAATATAAAGCATAATCATTTTTACTAATAAGACGTCATGAAAGATACAGATATTAAATGAAAATGAATACTTTAAGCACAGTGTATCAGTTCTGTCTCATTTGATACAAAAACCAATATACCAGTTAATGTTTTATATCTATTCAATGTTTACATATATACATGGTAAATTTAAACATTTTTACCAAAACGGCATACCGCACCATAACTTTCCATCCAGAAAATATCATTCATATGAATTCTAGTGATGAGCCAACAACAACACTACTGTAGCAATAATGGTAAACGTATGAGCCATTAAACTTCCTATAATTTTCGTATAGGCAAATGGAGTATTTTATGATTTGGGTTTAATGAACAGTAAAAGAGAGTTTACTGAGAATATTAGTTGAAAAATAATTTTATATTAAACGTTATTACTCATGAAGTCCATCGATAAACCGGGGCAAGTAAACCGGCACGGATGTGTTTTTTATGTAATATCTCTATACTCATCGAGTATGGGGAATATTTTCGGTGTCATCTTGAAATAACTACATCTACATCTATATGCTTTAGCTGTAATTGTCAAGTTTAGTGTTTAGCATCAAAATTCATAAATAGCGCAGGGATTTTTGACTGGACAAGTAAAATTCGTTACTTTATCCATTAACCATGGTTAACGTTACTAATGCCTTGTTAACCTTAATTGGTTCATACGTATCGGCAATTTGTCCGGAAACAGGATTTTAACATAAAATTCTAGTAACAATTTTAGCTGCTTGACGATATGATTGGTGTCATTAAACTTGTTGGCTTGTTTATCAAGCGGTCAGATTTTTATTTTTCTGTATATTTGTTTTTATTTGTTCAACGGCATTACATCAGACCCTTACCACGTACTACAAAACCTTCAAGCAAATGTGTTAAAATAAGTGTCAGATAAAAACTAACGTGGCAAACCTAGTGTGATGTCTGATATCAAATGGTAAATATCCACCTTGAACTCTTTTTTCATTGCAAATTTTCGTTTTCTTAACATCGTCAATATTAACACCCTAATTATTAAACTAGAGTCAACTTGTATTTGAGAAAGGGTCTATCCATTAGGTATACTCGGTGAATAATATGCAAGGTATTTGAGGATTTAGATTCCGTGCCCCTATACTTCTCTGATTTGGAAGCATTCAGCACGGATTCTACGAATATGTTGCTGTACCTGAATTTTTATAAAATGGGAGGATTTGGATTTTGCAAACTTATCTCTGGTTACTGCTGCAATTTTAATATAATAATATTTTAAGTTTTATACTGACCATTACAAATATTAGTATGTTTTATAGCAATACATATATATCCGAAATACCTTTGTTATTCAATTTTGGGGAGATTTTCAAGCTAACTCTTAAAAAACAGCCGAAAGAAAAACCATCACAGACAAAAATTAAAAGCATGTGTGTGCGTCATGTTGTTGATGCTTAAAGGTAACACTTGCTCCATCTAGTGTCGGCTTACGTGTCCAGGATGTATCATATAATGTAAATGTTATTTGAGATCGTGTATGACAAAAACAACATTGAAGCTATTAAAAGTTATATTACTTATGAATATGATACCAAAATAGATATTTTTGGACAATGGGTATTATTGTTTTTTTGCAAAGTAAAATAAAGTTATGTATGAGGCGCAGCACTATATATTAACTGAAATATTAACACCAAAGTCCTTCTTATTTGAGAGGATAATATTTGCATGTGTGCATGGTTTTCTATGTGGTCATAAAATGATATTTGAAGCCAGAAAAATACACAAGCTTAAAGTGTGTACTTACTAAATGTCGAGTTAAGGCAACATTTTTAAATATATATGTTAATATTGATCGTTTCAACAATAATAGCAAGGTAAATGTATTTATCAATTTGAGAAGTGTATTTATGGAATGCGATATTAAATTAAACATTTCTGGTAATGTGAACATGTATGCCCGAAAAAAATATGTTTTAAATGAATAAATTTAAGGATGCATCGAACATTTTCAGTCAACAGAATTTCATGAAATGTAATTATTTGCTAAAAGTAATAACAAAATATTGATTTAAACATGTAATAATACATGATAATGCTTATAATACAGATCAACCGTTGTTATATATATATTGTTGATGCAGTACTGTTAAGGTAAGTAAAATTCGTAAACGTGAGGTATGTTAAACTCAATATTAACTTTTAACCAGCAATTGTAATTGAAGAAGTAGTAAGCCGGCATCATATTCAGCAGCAGTTGGAAATAATTAAAAAATGCATAATCTTGAATACATGTTCAACTGCATGCATGCATCTATTACACTGCTTTATAAATATAAGGAGTTTTTACACTGCACTTCTGAACATATACCACCACAGCGTGGTGATTAAGGCGCATGCTCCATCTGGTGGATCACAGCTGCAATTTATGCTGCGAGGAGTTGCTTTTGGTTGCATGCAAAATACAAAATGCACCCCCGATCCACATCACCCGATCCGCATCACCAGATCCACACCCCCAAACCACCTCATATGATATCCACATCACCCGATCCATATCACCAGATCCACACCCCCAAACCACCTCACCCGATACACATTACCCGATACACATTACCCGATCCACATCACCCGATACACAATACCCACTCGAGGAATATTATAAGTATGCCGTACCGGCTTACTAATAAACAGATGTTTCTGTGGAAATGGGGACACGTGCTGACTATTATAATACTGGACAAACGTCCGTTTGTTAAAGTAAGAAATGGGATCGAATTCACTACTAGTTGAATTCTCAGAAGTTACTTTTCATATCAGCAGACAAGGAATTGTACATTACACAAGCAGCTTTACACATAAGTTTTTTGATAATTTACGACTAAAATTGAATTTTCTGCTATAAACATGCATTTAATTTTGAAAGAGCTGCACAACGAATTTATAGAAGTATATTGCCTTGTCATGAAATCAGAAAAACATCATCCAAATTTTTCTAACTTGTTTCTTGATTACAAGGAACATATAACAACATGAAACCGTTTTAAGACATATTTAAAGGATTCTATTACAGTAATACTCGTAGCTTTAGAGAAAATAACAGGAACATATAACGTATTAACTTAATTCGATATATTTAATATAACAGAAACCAAATTGGGAGGAAATGGAAGCAGTGGACGAGATGCTTGATGTTCTTGCAACGAGATCCGGCGTGTTCCAAATTTGAACATGCATGACTCCGGTTAATGAAAACTTTATTTTTGAAATGAATTTAAGTCAATTTTACATTTTGATTTAATGTTTAAGTTTTAGATGTATCAAAATTTTCAAACTTGTTAGACTTGACGTTGACCTCAAAACTTTTAGAGATTGACTGTCTTTTCCGTAGATACAAATGCACCCGAGAACAACGGAAATATTATGTTGATGGCCGCTTATCAAAAACGGGGATATAGGACTTTTTCACTTAATGATCAATTTTGGGACAAGTGACAGAATACTAAACTGTTTCAGCTCCAGTGAAACTGCATCTAAAAAAGGGAAGTCATCATATGTATTTAAAAATGAGTGTGAATTTTTCTTACAAAAAATATTACTATTTTATGTTTTGTTATCCTCAAAGCGTGTCCACTGACGACCAGTCTAAAGAAAAATTGTGTTTGTTTGAGTCTCCAGCATGTGAACGACAGAGGATTTAATAAGATTTCTTTATTAAATGTTTATTATATAATCAGAATTTAGTTGTGTATAGTTTAGCCATAATTATTAACAATAACAACAAAGTTGTTGCAAAGTGAATATAAATATCGCATTTAGTATACTCGCTGTTCAGATAAAACTCATCTTGAATGTAAAATTTCAGCTGAAATTTTCTACATCGAGTTGTATTTATTATATTTGTGTATATTTATTGAACTGGTTTATGTAAGCTTAACATACTGCCGTAATTTGTACATTAAGGCATTGAACTTATTTACCAATTAACATTAAGTTTTTTTATGTATTCATAAACAAATTGCGAATACGATATTTTATGTCTTAAAGTCGTCATAAAAATATCCGATTAGAAACACAATCAATTAAAGCAGTATCAATATCAACTAATCTTTTAGCTTTACAGCCAAATAAATTTAGTACTTTAAAGAACTACTGATATAAATTGAGTTATGTCGTTTGTTATTAGCTATACTTCCTTAGAAAATTAATCTGTAATTAATTTAACTAGTATCATTAGCATCAATTATAAAATTAATTAGTGACATGTATAAAATAATTTTCAGCAAGACAATACTCTTTTCATAATGATGAGCGCTTTTATCTAATTATAAAATCATGAACATTTTTGTATTTAAACATTAATAAATTCGATTTTGCATTTAAGGTTAACAGCTATGGTTCCATAGTTTTATTTTGGATTGATTTTTAATTAACTTTCTAATTTTTGACTGACATACATGTTTATTAATAATTTAAATAATCCAGTATTTGCATACTATAATTCATGTTGTTTACCACGAATAAGTAGTCTATTCGTAGTATTAGCTAATCTTCTAAAGCTTATGTAGCGTAATATAAAAAAATAAGCGCAGTTATAAAGAAAGAATTTGGTCAGTTTAAATATCTTTACTAATTTCACGATTAATCATGTGCTTTCAAAGTACCGACACCAGCTCGAGCATTTTCTTTTTCAGTAAACTAGAGGAACAGCTAGTCACTAAAATATGCATCGATTAAAACTTGCCTGTATTTGTCATGTATGCATGTTTGTTGATTATTGGATGGAAAACTAAAAGATTTTACTAGCTTTACTGTTTCGTTAGAATTATTTTTTTAAACACTTCTGTTACCGTGCATGTTTGAACGAAATATTTAATGTTAAACACTATGCATTGGAATCAAGCAGTAGTCGCTCGAATATTTCATTGTCAAGTTTAAGTTTACTTTGATGGAAGGTTAGTCATTTGATGCTATGTAAATTACACAATTGTGTAATTGACTTTCACATCTTGCTTAATTTAACCGTATTACTTTTGATTTGTGAGGATATTGGTACTAATTTCATAGGACGCCTAGCTTAAGATACCAATATCAAGCTAATGTGAAGTATTTTAGAAAAAACAGAAATAAAGTCTATCTGTGTGTAACACAAAGTCCGATTTTTGTCGAGTTCAGTATCCTTGCTGGATTCATGACTATATGCATGTTTTTTAATGTGTTGATACCAGCTCGAGCATTCTATTGTAATGAAGCTATGAAGCATCCGAAATACGATGTTTTGTATCAGAACGAAAGGCTTATGCAAAATCCTTATTGTATGGGATCAATATCATAGCATGATTAAACGTTGCTAAAAGTTAGTGATGAGTTGATTTTTACAAGTTAAGTACAAATTATTTTAGGTTTTTACGCTTTTGCACATTACGATTTACTAAGCTTGCATATATTAGACACTTTACATCTTGTATATTAAAGTATTCAGAGTGGGTTAAGAGCTAGGCTGCTTCATAAATTGCATGACAACTTGCAAATAAAAATCTTTCAAATCTAACAATTTTCAAGTTAAAAATTTATCTAGAATCTCACAAGTAAAATTTTTCTCTCTATAATAAGAAATAGAATACCTAATGGAAATTTAAATATCGTACCTCAATGAGGCAGCTTACAATATTAAATCGGCTAATTCGTTATTTTTTAGACAAATACAACTCAATTTTTACGTATCATATTACAATTTAGCGCAGCTTTCAGAAGCATCAGCTTGATGTTGTAAAATATACATATATTCCAAAAACATTTATTTTTTCTGTGCATTATGGTCCATTTTACAAATGTGACACTCTGCGACTGATAAGAAAAAGTAGCGTTGTCCTTATGTTTAGAAAACAACTCAAATATTTTTTTGAGCTACATAACATTTTATCTGCATATGGTCAGCGACATAACCATAACTTTCATGTATTATTGTAACACCACAAGTTATATTATTTTCTTTTGATTTACAAACTGCATTTGGTCACATCCAAATAAACTACAATCAGAACTGTTACATATCGGTGAAGTATGTATTTACTTAAGAATTGTGGATTGAGTCATTATAAAAAACTCGTTAGGGTCGTATTTTTGATATAAAAAATATGAAACAGAAGGCAAAAGTACTACTCCAATTAATCCGCTTCACATTAACACGAAAGAATCATGCTTACTGTAGTGCCGACAGGGTGTTAGAAATGTAGAACCACTATATGATACGCATTATTTGTATCTTGTACTTATTTATTTTTCACAAACGAATGACAGCACTTATCCACTGTCATAAGTTATAAGAAAGGAATATTGCTCATTGATACATCTGATATCACAGTCAACTAACCCATCACGTGGTTAGCATAGCAGTAAGTAACCAAGACGACGAATTCTAATGGGAAGAGTTAAGCATGTAAACTTCCTTCGAATCAAGAAAAATCTTAAATTTTCATACCAAGATCCAACCTTCATAGGAGGATGGAAATGACATTGGTTATTTTGAAAGTAGACGGCTTGTCTGACAGCGACAGAAATCTAATACGTAACTTATCATGGTTTGCTATAAAAAATAACTAAAATTGTATATGTGCCGTAAACAAGATGCTGCTCCGAAATGGACAATAAGTTATGACTCATTGGTTTTGATAAAGTTTCCCACGATCGGCAGTCAACACCTGACAGATATAAGTACTCTGGTTTGCTTGCTGATTGGGGGTGGGGTCCCCTTGGGAAACAATTTCGTAACACGAATACATACATTGACATTTTTATTCATATATAAATAAAGTATAGTAAAAATTACAACTTATTGCTCATAAGTTCAATATGTGTCGTATCCCTACCATTTTATTTTATCTTAAAGCTGTTTCCGTCCTAAATCACGAAATTAACCAATTAATCATCTGGTTTTGTATTGCTCACATAACATTTTAATTATTTTGACCATGAGCTTTGTTTGAATTATGTTTGAGCTTTGCTTATTATAAATATTTGAACATTTCACACGATACGGAAAAAAACCCGACGTATACGTACGAAGTATACGTTATAGGCCTCTTAGTGGTAAAGACATAAAAACCCACTCAGAAATATTTCAGTTATATTGTCTGAGGAAATGTCGGACAGTATATTGTGTTCTTATCTACATGAATAATGATAACATGGAATAAAACAATGGATAATTAATCACTGCGTTTTCAATTAAAGTATTAAGTATATTTATGTCAAACAGAAATTTCCAGAACCTTAAAAAAAATTATTTTAGTTTTGTTTTCAATTAGGGCCTAAAGATAACGTCACGGATTCACACGTCAGTATTTAAAAGGCTTAGTACCAAATGAGTATGTTGATTAATACAATTAAAACAGAAATTTTCTGAACAGGGAAAAATAATTAATATGTTTGGTTGTTTAATATTGTTTCATGGTATACTGATAATACATGATTATTTACACGTCAGTATTTAAAAGGCTTACTACAAAAGGCTGAGTATGTTGATGACGCACTATAATCCTAAAACAATTAAACCTTTGCTTTCGATATCAGCAATTTTTGGTCTCGAACATTGCCGGACTTTAATCTGGTTTGTCATGTCGAAGTAGGGTCATATCACAAACTTGCTTGTTTCGCTATAGCATTAGAAAGCTGCATAGGTAAGCTAAATGCATAATGCATTCGCCTTTCCCAAATAAAGTTACCATATTGTCTCCGTGAAAACACTGTATTGATTTTTTTCCTTTACCAGTCGTTTAACATAGTCTTCGCTCTATTTAATATTTATCGTTGAAATAATGTTAGATATATGAACATCTGTGTAACTGAAACAATAAAAGGGACTTCATGTGCTTGCTTTAGACTAGTCCCAATTTTCGTGCCAAACAAGCTGGAAACATATTTTTCTGAAGAGTTTTAATGATTTTCAATTAAATTTTCTAAATTCTCAAGTAACGTTTTGTCGTCCAAACACAAAAATGGATCTTAGTTTCAAAAGAGCGGCAGAAAAACCACAAGTTGTGGACGCTGTTATACAAGATATATTTCCTGATCATAAAAACAAAACATTCACTAAAGTTTTCTCCATCTTTTTTCCGGATTCTTTGGAGCACAGCCATAACATGCAATCGTTTCTGGAGGTTTTGGGCGAATTCCGATATTCAACTGTAAACGTTTTTTAATGTGTAAAAAACTATCAAATTGTGTGTCATATAAACACAAATCATTTCTTTTGCAGCCTCCTAAATGCAGAGAAAAGCAAGCAGTTGACTTGATACACAGAGATCTTGACATTGCGTATTTGGCTATAACAGGATATGGCGTGTACCAGTTTTGGACATACCTTATTAAGGTTAATGAAATAATTTGTTTGCTGATACTATCTATATAGCAAATTGTATATTTATACATATTTTGTGTTTTTTAGATTTACCAAAATATGCCATTACATGGGGATTTGTCAAATTTCGATAACATATTGGCCTTTATGAACGAATTTCCGATTAATAACATTCGAGCTGTTATCGTTCGAAATAATGTACCTCCAAACTTTGAAACAAGTACACAGAGAATCATGAACAATATTAATGAAATGTTCAGGCTCGCGGGTATATTTAACGGGGAGAGTAACCCCCTTAGATTAACTGAAGCCGAATTGGAAGAGGAGAAGCTGAAATCTAGCTTGATAACATGGATCAAACAAGGTTTATAAGGGAAAAAGCAAATTATCGTTTATTTTCTGGAATATATACCAAACTGTTGATATTTTTAGGTGTACTTATGATAGACCCGAATCTAACTCGTGGAGAGGAGCTTTGGTCAGTATTTGCAGAATTCTTTATTCAGTACTTTCGTGCAAACTTTCCGAATGTAGTGTTCAACTTAACTGGTGAAACTGTGACTGGACATCAATAGCTGTTGCCAATGTTTCAATATGTATTTACGATGTATCTAACTTATTTATAGTTTACAGTATTTATAAATCAGACTAGGCATACTAATCTAAACCATTATACATTGATAATATTAACATTGTAATTTGAAAGACCTTACAACATTTATTCATCAATAATTTTATCTTTTTATGTGTACAGTTGCCAGATAAGGAATTAGTATTGTATTTTACAATAAAGAATGTAAGTGTGAATATGTTATCACAGGTTTACGGATCAATAAAAAGTAGCAGAATTTAACATATTATATACATATATCATTTTGTAATTTTTTACTGAAATTCTATGTGATTTTTCTGGTCATCAAACCACAAAATATAAAAACTAATCCCAGAATAATTGAAGTAAAAGGCATCTCCAGAAAATATAAGAATACACCAAGAACCAATCCGAATATACCAACTGCCACAAGCGACCCTCCCAATATAAACAATATAAAATATAAATATATGGACGGTTTCAAACCCGTCTGATTTTCTTTAACTTGACTCATCATTTAATTGGGTATAACTGGGAAGTGACAAAATAGTGGTGGCCAAATTTAGAAACTATCGGACGTGTTACGAATGGTAGGTCCCAAAAATGTCCTCCTGAATTTGATCTATTAAAATACATTTATATTTAAATCTGTTAGGTTAGTAAATATAAAGTCTGGGATACAAGTGTTACTATATCTGTAATACCGTCTTAGGACTCCTGGCGCTTAAATCTTTGTGAACTTTAATTAATAACAAAACAGTTTTTAAGAAAGTATTTTAAAAATTGAACATGCTTTCGTAATTGTTTTTACAATGAGAAAAAACACCCTACTTCATTGGCTAAGTAAAGTTTAATGCAAAACTTCAAAGTAATTTTAATTTTTACTGCCAACCAAAAAAACAGATGCTATGGAGTTTCAATAGCAAATAAGGCTGAGATGAATATGGTCAGTTAATTTTTATACTTCTGAAAACACTTCACAAACCTGATCGAAAATCCACCGAATTCATTTAATAATAATAATTTTTCGGGCTTCGATAGCTAAGCCTTACTTGACTTGTGTAGATAAGTATGCAATGTCACTTTACTTGTTATTAACAAGGAAGCCAAAGCCCAGAAGTAAAAAACTCGATAACACATGTGTTAGGTATGTTAATTTAATAAATTCCCGTGAAAATTTGGTCTTTATCAATGTCATTATCAGACATTCGAATTGTGATGACAGTTACGATTGGTGGCATTTACCCAGATTACACTGTTATATATCACTATATTGAACATTGATAAAGGCAAATAATAGTCGAGAGTGGGTGTGTGTCAAATGTTTATTGAACTTTTATTCAAGTGTAAGTCAACACAAAATAAAATATGACAAACACACTAAACTTGAACCTTCAAAAATGCCACACCAGTTTGGTTATAACAACTTGTTGTAATACAAAGAAAGGGGATTTTGATTGATATGGAACTCGTTGGTTTTGTAATAAAATCGACAAAATTCCGCAGGGATTTAAACTTCTTTGTCAAATTTACTATTTACTTTATAAAGTCGAATTAAAAAATATTATGTGATTAAAATGTTTTATAGAATATATTTTACTTTCACTTTAACAAATTCACCACAATAACTATAATATTAACCAATACATTAGTGCTCAAAACATCTCTCGAACAATATTATTTTATCTATTATAATAAGTATTATAATAAAAAGCTGAGTTATTTTGCACATAGGTTACATCAACCTTTAAATGACATTTTTGACACAATTCTACAATGCGATTTTACGACCAAAAGATTTAACAAATATTAGCCTACGCCACATATTCAGTCGTGTGCCACGTGTCTAAATAGACACTTGACATGAACGTAATTTCGAACTATGTATAATAAATCGTAACATTTAATCTAAAATCCTTGGGGCATAGTTTAAGTTTATAAACCTGGTGCCCTTTCTCTCTTAAATCTAACAATTAGAGTAAAACACTTTATTCTTTTTCAATTACACCCATTAAATATGTCTGTGTTAAACTAAAATTTGTCGCGTTTGCAGGCAATTTCATTACCTCAACAAACTGCTTTTTCATGTCCTCCTTCAGACTTGGTATTAAATGATCAGGAACATTATCATAAATTGTAGATTCCCAAAACCATGGTTCTAAAAAACAAAAGTAGAAGAAATTACACATCTTACACCTTTTTTCTTAAACATTTTTTTAGTTTAGTTTTATTCAAGCCAGAAAAATTAATCGCATAAAATACAAATTACAACATGGAAACAATATATTAAACCAACGTAATCTTATCTTACCAATTAAACTATCCACATCTTTATGAAAACTGGTGACATTTCCAAATCCCAGAAACTTGGTTTTAAATTCAACCATTTTGAACATTGTAATCACAGCCTTTCTTCTCTCCTTTCCTGATTGCTTCTCAAAAATTCTCGACCAACTTGGATGATAAGTGCTTTCATAATTTCCAAGATACTTTTGCCAAGCTGGAAGCTTACTCACTTTCAGCGCTACTTGAAATTCAATGGCTTGTTCCGTTAACGATGTAAATCCAATCTGTCCATTGGGCGTTAGAAGATATCCAAACCTGAAAACTAATTTGAGCATGTCGTGCACATAGTGAAAAACGTATACAGCAAAAATCTTGTCAAATTTTCTATCCAAATAGGGGAACATGTCAGTCGTTTTTGCAAGTAGGTTTCCACTTGCGTAAGTTATATGTTTATTGTTGTATACACGCTTTGCTCGGTCCATATTTTCAAACAAAATATCCACAGCGTATTGATGGCCCATTATTTCCTGAACCTTTGGCAATATAAGATGGTAACCCACAGCACCGTCACCACACCCATAGTCTAAAACGTTTTCGTTCGTGGTCCATTGCATATGTTTTATTATAACGGGAACCATTTCCTTAGTATCCTTGTTCATTTGATGGGTCTCTTGGTTATCCTTCCTTTTGTTAGGATGTTGACGAGACTCTGGACGCTTATAAGATTCCTTTGAATAGCTCATTGCGAGTAATAAGGTGAGTAATGCTAAAATTACCAGAATTAGGGTTTTAGGAATATTTTGAAATCGAATGCGGATCTTCGCCATTTTTTACAAATTTCCAGTACTACGTTAAAACGGGAAGATAGTAAGCATAAATGTACAATTCACATGGATTTGTGAAGGAAGTGAGGTTGATTAATGTATTCTGCCTTGCTAGAAATTTGTATTGTCACACAATTGATGTATAAAAATGTTTGACTGACTTGATTAGATAATAAAAATCATTTCATCGTCGTAAGTCATTAATAAAGATATTCATTCACAATACCAATTATTACACAATTCTAATTGTGAGCAATAAAATTTGTACCTATTTTAACTGTTTATTGACTATTTTGCTGGTCTTTAATTTGTGAAGTGTCGTGACGATATTATTGTCATATTCCAGACTGAAATGACGTGTTTCATCGTTGACACTAGATGACGAATATTTTTTTCTCCTGTCGAATTAAAAAGAAACTTTGATTTGGATGAAAACATATTGTTTTATTTCAGAAGTAGCCGATTTATATTATCACAAATCACAAATCTAGAATAGACTGAATAATTATGAACATGTTGGAGGAACTATATAATTTATTGTTGGATAACTGTGATAACAATTACTCAAATACTTTAATAATCAATCCATTTTTCACTCGAAACAAGGGACTGAAAATAAAAAGTATAAAATGCATAAGATTTTTTTTGCATGAAATTTATGCGGTGTGGTGTAGTTTTTACGCTGATTCTAATGGCATGGGCTATTTCCCAAAGTGCTAAGGTGTGCATATCCCAGCTGTGTTTGTTTACCCGAGCGCGCGCCCGCCCGACTGTGGCATTTTGCATACAGGGGAAACGGAGTTACAGAGCCTGTATCTCTGGAGTAATGGAAAAGAATTATCAAATATATGAACGGGACAATCCTAGACAGTTCCGCTTTATACAATATGGTACAAGTATTGTTCCAAATTTACAAGGCAAATAAATAAGGAACTGAGTTAGTTTTTTCGTTCACAATACTATGTTCCTGGGTTCAGCATAAGAAAATGCATATTACTCAACGGGGCCTAAATTAGCTTCAAATTGCGGTTTAACTTTATCCGTCAATAAATGACCTTCAAATGAGGTTAGAATCAACAGCACTTTCAAGCTCCTAATCAATATCCCCTTCTATTCAATTACTGTTCATAGTAAAAGCCGTCCGAATTATGGATAAATCGGTTAAAATATATCTGTATTCATAGACATTATACAAAATCAAAGTGAGATTGGTTTCTTTATAACAAATGTTCGTATTTACAAGATATATTTATTTCATAAATTTTTCCATTATTTACAACTAAATGTCTGAGCACATCACTTTAGATATTTACGTATATTGAAAATTTGGATACGACTGTTAAGAACAAATTGATAGTATTTGTATAATTAAAATAATTAGCTTCAACATAGTGTATATACTAAGCCATAAATGTTGTAAATTATTATGCAAGGCCTATTTGAAATACAATATCTAGTTAACTTAATAAAATAAACTTGAATTTAAAAAGTACAAATTTCGTACAACTTTTCTAACCAAAATTGAAACCCATTCCCTAACAAATACTTGCCATTAGATCTAAATCGTGTTAGTTAAAATTGCCAGATGCATATATTGAAATAAAGGAAAATCGGTTTGTTTCTGGTTTGTTACACAAACACTCATTATTGGTTAATGTTACTAAATGCACATTTTCGAAAAAAAAGAATTTCGGCTTCAAATTGTGTTTGATATAAACCTCAAATAATCAAATCTTTAAAAATGCTCTAGGTTTCAGCAATTTTATTTTCAACTTCATTTCACGGATTTAACACTATTATGGTATTTCTCAAGTATGAAGAAATAAGTGTTTTGTTTTTTTGGTAAGGAAATATCGCACAATTGCTTATCAGTTTAGAAGTACTTAGATTAGAATAAGGTCGAATAGACGAATTTTTAATGGTCTCAGTTTTATAACATTACAATGTATTAATCGGGATTGGATTTGCGAGGTTTTAATGCCAAAACGATTTAAAAAAGAACATACACCGCGTACCAAAGAATGTACCAAAGAACAAGTCACTGTTAAAATTGATTTTCCAAATAAAATATAAAATACTACATTGACGTCTAAGGCTTTGCTCAAATTTTAATTATTCCGAATAAAGTGTCCCTTGTAGATCTTTTTAAGTAGATCGTAAACAACAATTTTGTTTCCAGTAGCTCACAGAGTGGCGTTTAATGGAACACATATATAAAGGTATTGTATATAGCAAGTAACCAATATGATTATAACGATGAAAGTTACAACGTCACAGATTGTCGTTATAATTGCTTCATAATATTTTTCTTATATATATTTTATTTATTAAATGGAATGTAAACGGTATTCAGGCAGGAAGTTGAGATTTTATAAAATATTACGTATTCATATGAAGTTACTGTAATGTTATCAATATCAATTACTAAAAGAAAGTTATTGATTGCCAATAAATTTAAAAAACGCTTTTGTAAACGCCTATTTTTCAAACCGTTGCAAAACTAACCATAACATACCACAGGAGACAACAATACTATCTGGCTTAACCGAAAATATAGTTTTATTATATGAAGTACCATAGGTGATATCACATCAATAATATAACGTGTAACAGCACTGTGTAAGATACTGTTTTCCTTGAATAAATAAAAAAAATAAAAAAATAAAAAATAACTCTTCGTTTCCGTGCAATTAGGAATCTATTAAACTAACGGTAGTTTGCTCCTACAATATAAATTGACATCTTTTGTTTTAAACACTGTCTAAAATACAAAATCAGGCGGTATAAATTAATCTATTTGAGTACTGCTACTGCTTTCGTAAAAGGTCAAGAAATTTGAAAGCACAGGCTGACAAGTTCCATTTTATGTCTTACTTTTAAGTGAAACCTATTTTTAAAATTAACTAAACGACAAGAGAAAAAAGTTAGACAATTTTATCAAAGATTTTTTTAATCCACACAGAAATTCATTGTCGTATAATTTTATTAATATTAGTTTTATAAAACAAAACTTAATAAAATGATGTAATAAACAACATAATCAAAATCAAAACAAAATAACAAACCTCATTTGTTAGAGACAGTTTACAGACATACTTTTCAGTGTGATAAAGCCACTTTTAGTTGAAAAAAGTCGAATAACGTTACAACATACAAAAATTCCTAAACAGGCAGTTGAGAGGTGAGATCGATTTAAAAAAAATCTGCCTTCTACAAAAACATGTTGTTCCTTCAAAACAAAAGAGTAATTAAAAACTCATAAGTCGTATATTTTGTGGGTTATTAATTATCAATATTCATGCTATACTCTACCAAAGCCCTGTCTGGTGTTATAGACGCAGAACATTTAAACTTTATATTCACACATCAGTGGTGATGACATTGGCTCTTCGTTACTATACTTGCTCATGTGGTATCAACTGAGATATTCATTAGGGTGACTATTGTGAGTAACCAGACTGTGATGCCAATGTTTAAATATAATCGATACTCTACAACATACACCATACACTAAAATCCATTTTCAATTAGTTAAGACGGAGTAATTTCCTGTTTTTACTTTTTTGCCTCGTGCTTTATACTCGTCTCGTGTTCTTATTATTTCAACCCAGACTACATTTATCTGAAGTGTCCTTCAATAGTTCAAAATCATGTTTGCCACCTTCAATAGTTTTCTTTCCACCCTACTTCACATATATCCTAAATTTGCGCTTAGCTAAACATATTCACATTTTCAGATTTTACATTACCTCGTTTCAAAATGAGCCAATATATTACTAACAAATCAATGTTTAACCGTGAACTTGTATTTTATATTTGTCTTTTCTCTGTATTATTCGGCAATAGATTTATTAGCTGTGATGTCCCAGCAACTAATAGTCCAACACAACTAAGCAGTTATTTTGAAACAATTCAAGACTGTTTGATACAGATTACTATTAATAACCAATTTGACATCCCAAACTTAAAAGTACCAATAATTATACGATCCTTTGATTTACACCGCATTAGTCAACGTCCCAAGCTTTTACTTTATTCAGGTATGACGCCAAAAGCCTTAAGAAATCACGATTTCTACTTCATACCGAACCACATCAACCAGTTAGTAGTAAATAGATTGGGTAACGTATTCAATTTAACTTCAAATTGGTCTATAGTTCCTCAAAACATGCATCACCAGTACGACGCCTTCAGTTGTAACCGTTCAAGATTAATACACGGGGGACTAGATGGGTTGGACGAGTATAGTTCGTGCACAAAAAAAGATTTCATCAAATTTTCCGGCAAGATCCGCCCATGGAAATGTGAAACATTCATGAATGTGCATCCAGACCAAGCTTATTATTCTTTTAAAAGCTTGAGCAACTATTGGTTTTGGCAAACTCGCCAAGAACAATTTCGTCGAAGTCATTTGCGATACACTAAGTTTGTTCCTTATTCAATGACCTTCCTTTCAATCCCACGTGTTAACATCATTCTGCTACGTAAGGACAATGTGTATAAACGAAGCAAATTAATAAAAACCTGGATCAAATCAGAACTTTATCAACGAAATCGACCAATGGGAAATTTGGACATATTTCTGGTGCTCGACGTAAAAATAGTGACCAAATTTAATACTCAGTATTTAACGTACAGCGAAATAACTATATTAAAACCTTGGACTAAACCAGTTCAACAATTTCAAGTGTCACCTAGTTTTTATTCAAGGACAAACTTAGCTAACATTTCTGAAGATTTTACCACAAGGTTGGCTGATGCCAAATTCGACTTAGCAGAGTCATACGTAAGTCGTCACGTCCAATGCAAACTTTCAAAACTTCCTAAATCTGAAATAAACTTTGAAGTCAGATCCCTCCATTTGGAGACTCTTCAAACATACGTAATAAATCATATGATCACGTCACGTCCATACTTCGAAATGGATCGAATAAAAATGCATGTCTTAAGACTAAATCTACACGGTTCTATATAAGGGCCACTTTTAGAAAAGTCCACAATTTAAATCTGCCAAGTGTAGTGTACACCTTAAACTATCGTTTTATCAGTTGCGGTAGATCGGAGTACAGAGGACTACCCTTTTACGAACTTGTTTCCAGTTTCCAATGGTCCATTTGGGCGGTTGTTGCCGTTGTACTTTTTATTGTCATTCCGTTTACAGTCACATATTTCCCTATTTTTCCTACAAATTACCATGTACAAAATAGAAATCTTGTTGATATATTTTTTTCTGTGAACAAACTCATACTAGAACAGGGAAACCCTTTTACAAATTCTGTGCTTTTGATACAACCACTGCGATGGACGTTTGCAGCTTTATTTCTTGCAACACTTGTCCTAAGCAACGCGTACAAACGTGATAACATTTTAAAAATGATCCAACCTCGGACCAAAGTCCCATACGAATATTTGTCTCAACTTGTGGATCATACTTTTGACATTTACGCCAAAGCTTCAAGAACTACTTGGTCACCCAGTGAAAGTTGTGAGGATAATCGTAAAGAATGTCTTCAAACCAATTTTGCAATGATTAATCCTCACTATTATACCAACGGGTTTGTAAATATTCGTTCAGATGTTGTACAGTTTGAGGGAACTGATTCTCAATTTTTTGAAACAGTCTATCGAAATTCTGAAATAATTCCAAGCTCAATGTCTCTAGAAAAAGTATCAACAGTTGATGATGAGTTATCTATAGTTCAAAATTATGCAATTATGGAAAAGCTGCAGAATTGTAACCGAACAGCTGCAATAGTTTTGGATGCGGTTGCTCTTGAAATGGAAGCTTTATTAAGACTCAATCACTCTAATGACGAAGTTTACGTTGGGTCAGAGGCCTTGTTTCAAACTGGGCTGTTTGTCGCATTTTCTTCGAAAGACTTTGTTGCAACTCCGGCGCAGAACATTTTAAATAGATTTGCAGGCTTTAAACAAGCTGGATTTTTCCCAAGATGGAAAAGGCTAACGGACTGGTTAGCTAAGGTACGAAAACCAAGGCAAAGTAGGACTGGACAAGAGGAAACGAATTATTCAGCATCTAGTAATATCCAGGCTAAAATGAGTGGTAATATTAGTGTGATTTTTGTGGTGATTGCAATTGGATTGGGATTTTCTATGATTGAGTTTGTTTTGGAACGGTTTGTAATATTTTGGGTGTTGAATCCCAGGATAACATGTCGGAAAATAAATCAGCGATGTGGCAAAATAAGTAGTTTGTGGTAATAAGACAGAACTTTTAGAATCCATAAGCTTTACACAGAAATTGTAACATATATAGACAAATAAAATAAATATGCCTTATTATTATCTCGTTTCAAGTTTCTGGCAAAATTTATAAATATTCTATTAATCTTTATGTTCATGAAAGTAATCCTGATACAAAACTCTATTCTACCCTTATAACAAAAATATTAAACTATATTACAAATTAATAAAAAACAATTTATTTACACTTAGCAAATAATTTCATCTATTCAAATTACATCTCGCTTGCGTTGTTGTTGCTAACAATAATTGTAATATAACACTTAATTACTTTAGTCTAGACTGTGAACAATCTATAAATACCTAACGTCGAGATCTTTCCTTTTTTGTAATTATAACCAATAATTAAAATCTGTTTACACTACGTTTCAAAATATATTTACTCGTTTTGAACAAATATAGTTTGAAAATTAGGCACGTCTAAAAAATATAGCCATTTTTACCAAAATTGCTTACGTTAGTAAAATGATAACTTTACTTTAGAATATTGTGGCCTTCTTTCATGTCGACGCACAACAACATGTTTTTATATGGGTCACGTGTAAAAATAATATATATAAACAAATGATAGCAAGCTTAAATTAATTATTATCAGTTTTCAATTAATATCAACAGAGTTATTTCCTGTTGTTATGCCTTAGTCTTCTTTTCTAAGTATTCCAGTTTTTTTCGGACAACCAGTCTGAACAAGTATTACACCTCAGGTCTAGTATAGTAGTTATACGAATGTTTTGTTCAAGTATCGACAGTTGTTCGTTACGTTAAGCAAAATTTAATGTTTCCAGTAATTTGTTTAAAAAATTCTGCTCTTTTTCTCTCAAGACTTGAATCATATTGTTAACTAAGTTCAAAATGAAACCAAACATATGTTCAGTTAAAAAGTTTTTGCTTACCATTACTACCTTTTTGTGTATTCAGTTAGTTTGCTGTCATATCCAAAAAACCATCACATATTCGTCTTTAAATAATTACCTTAAGCCAATACAAGATTGCATGATTCTGATTACCAACAATAATAAATTAAACATCCCAAATATTAGAGTACCGATTTTACTTCGATCAATTGACTTAAATCTAATAACTGAAGGACCCCGCCTTGTACAATATTTGAATGAGAAAGGACAAAGTTCAGTTTATCACGAGTTTTTCTATCTGCCGAACCATAACGACGAGTTGGTATTGGATAGATTGGGAAACGTTTATAATTTAACAAAAAACTTGTCATTGGCCCACCCTAGCAAATATACCCATTATACCACATTCACCTGCAATCGTTCGAATATAATATACGGCGGTCTGCAATATCACGACCGATACCACCTCGTTACGAAAATCGATTTTGTAAAGTTTTCCGGAATTACTCGTGCATGGAAATGTGAAGCATACGTAAATATATTCCCAGATGAAACCTACTATTCATATGGGGATTTAAGTAATCCATGGTATTGGCATATGCGTCAAGGGCAGTTGGGTCCAAGTCATTTAAGATATACACCTTTTGTCCAGTATATAACAAGTTCTCAAGCAATTCCACGTGTTAACATTATTTTACTCCCTGGATTTGAACAAAAGGAAGATCAGCTAACAAAATCATGGATTCGTATGGAACTCGATAGTGTATACCGACCAATGGGAAAGTTAGACATATTTCTGATAATTGAAGTGAAGTTAGTTATTGACGCCAATATACAATATTTTACATCCAGTAATTTAACAGCTGTAATACCGTGGTCCAGGCCAATTGAAAAAATTGAAGTGGAAACGAACTCTTATTTAATGAAAAATTTGGCACAAATTTCTCAAAATTTTACAACAAAAATAATAGATTCGGACATTGATTTATTTTACTCTTTTATGCAGCGAGATCTCCGGTGCAGAATTTCAAGTCTTCCTAATTCTGGTAGAAATTACATAGCAAATGTTCCATTGGAAGAGATTCAAAATTTCGTCGTAAATCACATGCTTGTTATGGTTCTGCAATACGGATCTAATAAGAACGCTTGCATTCGGGATAAATCTACAAGGTTTATGGTATATGTTGAGTTTAGAAAAATACACAACCTAAATCTACCAAGTGTCCTGTACACGTTGGACTACCGTTTTTTAAGTTGTGGTAGATCTGAATATAGTGTACTAGCATTTGTGCAATTTATTTCTAGTTTTCAGTACTCATTATGGATAAGCAATTATATTATTTATTGTTGTGTCTTTAACAATAACCTACTTCCTTACGATAAACCCAGGTGGTAGATCTCAGAGCAGAAATATTCTTGATCAGATTATTTGTGTGTATAAACTTGTATTGGAACAGGGCAACCCTTATCCAAGTACGGTGGTAAATATACTTTTCTAGCAGCACTTTTCCTTAGCAACGCGTATAAACGACATAACGTGTTAAAAATGATACAACCTCGAGCTAAAATTCCTTACAAATTTTTTTCCCAGTTGGTCGACCATTCTTTTAAAATTTATGCAAAAGCGTCGAGATTAACTTTTAGGTACAGATGCAGGCACAAATTTAATAGATGCAATAATTCGATTATAACAGAAATTAATCCTCATTTTTATTCCAATTCGTTTATAAATGTTCGTTCGGATGTTATTTAGTACGACGGTACTAATTCACCATATTTTGAGGTTGCTTATGAGAATTCGGAAATAATTCCCAGGACAATGATACAAGAGAAAGTGTCACGTAATGTTGTCACACAGATAGGTTGTTAAGGCAACAAAATTATGCAATTTTCAAACAACTGCAGAAATGTGATCGAAAAGCGGCCATTGTATCGGAGGGTCTTGCTCTTGGAATGGAAACTACTTTATTATGGAGTCATTCTGATGATGAGGTTTATGTTGGGAAGGAGGCTTTATTCCAAAGTGGTGTGTTTTTCTCGATTGAATCATTTTATTCCAGGGAATTTTATCATACTCCGTATCAAAATATTTTGAATAGATTGGCGGGATTTAAAAAAGCGTGATTTTTTCCCAGATGGAAACGACTAGTGGCTTGGTTGGCCAAAGTACGGAAACCAAGAGGAAACAGAAGATTGAATTCTACGAATATTGTCCCATCGGGTTTTCAACCGGCAACAATGAGTGGGAATATAAGTGTGATTTTTGTGATGAATGCAATTGGACTGGGATTATCATTGGTTAGCTTTCTTTTAGAAAAGTTGGTTTTAGGTTGGGTCTTAAATTTGAGGGTAACGTATTGGAAAATTAGGCGGTTGTTGTTTAAAGTTAGAACAGGTGTCACTCTTCGAGAATTTTTTAATTAAATTCGTAAATATTTTTTATTTTAAAAAGTATATTGTTCTACTCTAGACTAGATATGTGTGTATGCCGCTCAATAAATTACATATTGCTATTTAGTTCAGCCTTAAATGTATTGCTGGGATAAAGAAAACTTTTGTATTGCTTCAAAAAATAGTTTTGTGGACAACGCGCTGGATTTAAAAAAAATTGCTATTAATGTTACTCGATGAAGAATTGGCAGAATGTAATATGCTCAACGTTGAGGTATCCATGTGAATCTTAAATGGCTTGTTTAACTTGATGACTGTTGAACTGGAAAGAGCAGATAATGATACCAGTGTACACTAGTGTAAACCCTTAAATTATTTTAAGATCACGTTTAATACTTATGTGACCGGTTCTACAAAATAAAGAAATAAACCAAATAATTTTGGAAAGATAAACGTCTCAACACTTTTGACACTGGCACCGTTTACAGAAAGATACATCGTTTGACAACCCTATTCAATGAGGTGAATCAAAATGTATTAACTTATGTTATATTTGGAGCAGTAATAATGGAAGCAGTTGGAATGTCCATACCCACATAATACTAGCTCATACAATCTCAGAAGATTTCCTTATGTTTGGTATATTTGTTGTTGTGTTTGTGAACTGTGCTATCGCAATTATTGTCCTTGCTGGAGGAATTGCAGAAATACAAAGCTTGCCATCCGAAATCATTCGGAAGATTCGGAGTAATAATAAAGCACAATTCGACAAGTCAAATTCGGCAAAGTTCTTAATGTAAAAAAATCTAGATCTTGAACTCCTGTTATTCATTCAACCTCGACAATACTGATTTATTTTTATTTATGTCTAAAACAGATATAAATCAATTACAATTTGTCGGTGTATTTTAAGAAGATAAGCAAATCTAAAATTAATATAATTTTTTTAAAATAGAAACTATTAAACAAATATTTGTACTTAAACATGCATATTATCGCTAATTTTTCTCTGGTATGAAAAATCGTGATATGTCTTACATATTTTTTAATTAAAAAACCAGACATGCTAATAAACATCATACTAAAGTAAATTTATACTATCGATGTACTTTTCTAAAACATAGGACTTAAAATATAAAAATATAAAACCAAATATATAATCAAATAAATCTTAATTATAACATCTTTCTACACCATTTTTTACATCTAAAATCCAAACTCAACAACAAGTAACATGTAAATTAAGGCAGCGGGACAGATTCGTCCGGATCAATCTATACGCGTCAAATTGTACCGAACAAAATTATACTAACGTCAAACTATCCCACTATACGACGTCATATTATCCTACTACGACAGTTTATACTTCTGCTTACGAAAAACTCCTGCCCTCTTGGCATTTGGTAAACTTGAGTGCCATTGTCAAGTTTTTTTTGGTTGTTGTTATGCTTATTGCTAACAGATACAATAAAACTAACAAAAGTAACTTTAAAAGACATTGTAGTACTAAATACACTTTTAAGTGTGCACGGAAAAGTTAGAAATACAATTTCAAGCCTTACGTATGGCGCCGGCGTAGACAAATCATATTTTACATATGTACATAAAGTGAGGATTGTCGTCAAAATGAACTGATTGAGTTTGTTGTATGAACCTGAAGCAAATCCATTTCTTGTGAACCCGATCATGACATTTAATTATACTATACCACTTAAGAATGACATACTGGTGCAGTGCCATCATCAGTAATACCCAAAATTGTTAATTAACTATATTTGCAAATTAATAACAATACTTTTAAGAGTTGTAAGTAAATACTGTTCATTGTTGTTGTTTTAGATTGCGATCAAATCTCAGTTTCATATCCATTTATTTGGATTTCTAATATGTGATTCCATGTGTATTTTAAGATTCCGCTTTTGCAGAAAACCTTTCGAGCATTCTTCGCATTTAAATGGTCGTTCCTCTGTATGTACTCCTCTCATATGTATATTTAGAGCTCCACTTTGACAAAATCCTTTTCCACATAATTTACAAATGTGATCTCTGATTTTCAAGTGAACTTGCTTTCGATGAACATCCAGGTCCGATTTTCGAGGAAACGTTTTTTCACAGTAGTCGCACTTAAAAGGTTTTATCCCAGTATGTTTACTCATATGATGGCCCAGCACAGAATTACTCCGAAAGCCTACATTGCAAACTTTACAAATATGCGGCTTGCTAGAAATCTGGTTTGTGTGAGTGGCTTCATGACTCTTCAGATGATGCGAGCGTGAAAATGATTCTTTACAATATTTACAGTCGTAGGGCTTCTCTCGAGTATGAACTACAATATGAGCGTCAAGGTTGCTCTTGGACGCCATATATTTATCACAAAATATGCACTGAAACGGTGACGTGTTCATGTGCGTATTCCAATGACTTTTTAGTTGACCCGACTGTCCAAAGCACGTACCACAGATTTTACACTGATATGGTTTAATGCCATTATGTACATTTTGGTGTTTCCGAAGCGAGCCCTTCTCAGTGAACGCCCTTTTGCAGATTTTACATTTGTAAGGCTTTTCTCCCGTATGTGTCATTAAGTGGCGACTTAGACCTCCCATTTGTGTCTTAGAAATACCACATAGTTTACAAAAATAAGGTTTCTCTCCAGTATGTGTGTGGTAATGTAGGAAAAGGTGAGCCTCGTGAGAAAACAATTTGTTACAGAAAATGCATTTAAACCGTTGTTTGTTCCTAGACGCCATTTTAATTGTTTAATGTCTATTGCTTGTCAACTCAAATTTAGGACATCAAAATAATTATTATTTTCTTGAGTGATTTCTGTGTTCACGAGAAGTAGACAAGTAAACTTAATTTACATTAAAACACTTTCAATTTATTCACTACTAACATCTTAGCTCTCTGTTGGATATAATCCAAATGATATCTGCTATCTACAAATATTTACTGATTTAAATTACTTATGCCTCTAAACTTGGCTTGCATATCTGATCGTATCTTGCATATCAAAGAAAGCTTCAATCGGCAGGGATATGGCAAGGTTCTCTGAATTGACAGGACAAATGTAAAAAGTTGAAACCATAGAAATGCATATCCACTAGAAACTGTTTACTTGTATGTTACTCTTGGAGCATGTGGAAGTTTCTGTGGCAAAAGCCAACAAGGCACCCTGAATAGCTGTTAACATGCATAACTACATGTTTTTGTGTATATTTGGGCCCCAACAAGGGGTTTTACCAATATTAGTATAGGTGTACAAATGTGTACTTCATACAATTTATTAACTAGTGTTAAAACATGCATGAATGCATACCAAAAATGGTTTTATGAAGTTTATCCGCTGCTTGGAAGTTAAATTTAACTCATCTCAATGTATATTTTGCATGTACGTATATCAGCAATCTTACATATTTAGCCCTTATACGAACACGCTTACAGTTTTATGGGGTAGACTTACCACGGCGTGATTGTGTTTTGCTATTCAGGTGTATTCATACATTCGGATGCGTGCTTGTATACATGTGATGTACTATAGGTGCAGTACTTTGCTTGTATTTATATTTAAAGTATAATTTTTTTCAGAAAGTCATGTTTTATGGCTACTAATAACATATGCTTCTTTCAAGGTACACTTTTGAAACACTGGGCTTATACTGCCGGCGTGTTTTGTAAGATATATCACCTTTAACGTATGCATCCTGAATGAGCTACTTGCATTTACCTTAAATAAGCTAATTATATTCAATATCCACTTCGATGTCTGCGTGCGTGTATTAATAAGCTGACTTCAAACATTTTCTTTTCTGGCATTTCATTATTAAACCTACTTAAACACAAATTATAAGAACAAAATGCATGATTTTATAAATTTAAGTTTCAGTTGTCATTTCGAACTAAACCAAACTACAATTTATTTAAGTGCGTCGTAGAAATAATACAAACATTTATTTGTAAATTTGTTAGGTAAACTATTTCTCAGTTCTAACACATTAACACACACAAGAATTAAAACGGCAATGGCTCGCATAATGCTAAAGAATCACAAATGCTTATTTTGTGCCAGAAAGTTTTCCCAAAAGAGTGCACTTTTAATGAATTACATCATGCATACCGGAGAGAAATCTTATAATTGCCAGCATTGTAGTACATCTTTCAGAAAATCTTCAAGTCTCAAAGAACATGGTTTGACCCATACTAAGGAAAAGCATTATTGCTGCGATATTTGTAAAATAAACTTTGCCAGAAAGAAGGAATTAACTGTTCACACCAGGACCCACACTGGATCAAAACCATACAAGTGCACCGTGTGTGTTAAACGTTTCAGCCAAAAAGGTTCCCGAGACTCGCATTTGAATACACACAAAATTGAAACTCCCTTTGAATGTAGTTTATGTGGAAAATTCTTGGCATCAAAACGTGGTCTTAAAACACACATTTTACTACTTCATACCGGAGAGAAAGCCTATCAGTGCCCCAAATGCGATAAAGCATTTGCTCTCAAGTCTTTACTAACAAGTCACCAAGAAGTTCACAAAATTATTAAACAGTTTGCTTGTTCGGAGTGTTCGAAAACATTTCGACGTAAGGACCATTTAACAGGACATATGGTTGTACATAGTGGTGCTAAACCATTCAAGTGTGATTTGTGTGGAAAAGCTTTTTCGTTTCAAACGGGTTGGCGAGCTCATCAACGTGAAGTTCACCTTCGAATTAAAAGTCACGAGTGTAACATGTGTGGGAAAGGGTACACTGGGAAAAGTGATCTTGTACGACACATGCGAACACATACAGGAGAAAAACCATTTAGATGCGAGCATTGTCAAGTAGCGTTTTCCTATCGGCATAGCTTAAATCTGCATTCCAAAAGAGTTCATGCTACACGAAGAAATTAAATTGAAGTTGAGTCATCATTTAATCATTTCATTCGCAAATATTTTATTTATCAATGTAGTCGAAAATTAACTTAAGAAGTGAAGTGATTTGTTTAATGATAAATTTAAGCAGGATGTTAACAAGTTATGGTAAATTCATGAAATTTTTAATTCTAGAACTTCATCAACTTTTATATTTTTTACTTTTATAATTCTATACTAACATACATACATACACATTTAAAAGAAATGATATGAAGAACCAGCCGTTATAATGAAGTTTTTACGTAAAATTACAAACTAGTTTACTTCGATAAGTGTACAATTATTCAATACAAAAACATTATAAATACTGAACTTTATTATTCGTTTTTTTAAACTATTACTCTGAAGTTGCCTTTATATGTTTTGAAACTTCGTCAATTATGACCCGACGGTTTGTTTCATTATGGGCTTAATTCAATCAATGTTATCAAAATTAACCTTATTATCAGTTTCGACAACGTCATTTCACGTTATGTATGGTTGAATCAATAAGTTGTATACGATATTACGTTGAATTAAATTAGCTATTGTAAAAATATGGAAAAGAGAAGTTAAATATGTATGTGTCATTTATTTATTTAAATATTTATGCCAACACTGATGTTTATATGGTGTTTAAAAAGATTTGATTCGATACATTTAAGTTTATTCAAAATATGTGTATTTGTAAACGTAATGAATGTAGTATATTTACATGATGAGATTACTAGTACTAGAGAAATACTAACGATGGTTGCTAGCATACGGATTCCTAAGTTCACAGATTCATGAGATTGTGATGTGCATAGGGTTTGCTTCAATACAACTACAATAAATAGAAGTAAGTAAGATAGTAAGTATTAATGTAAATAAGTTAATGATTTAAAGACTTAAAATATCCAGCAGAGCATGCGGTTTCTTCGTTTATGCGCACAAATATGTCGAACACAATAGTTAGCGTGTCAAACTTAAGTTATTTTATTGGTGTACCAAGACAGAAATACTTCATGCATACTATCAAACACATTGTTGTATATTCTTGATTGCATGTAATGAGAAGGTAAAATAAAGCTTGTACAAAATAGGTCTGGACAAAATTCCAAGTTAGTTTTCCATGAGCCCAATTGACGAATCTGTTCATGTTAACTATTTAAAAAAAACTACTATGTTAATACTGCAGAAATATTATGAGTTTGAACTAATTTAGTGTTGGAAAATTAAAATTTTAAAGCGTTAAAAAATCCAAATATTTAGTCAGTTTTCCCGATTTTCAAAACCTACTTTTTAAATCTGGGCATGGGGCTTCCATGTCTTCTACAGTTCCGAAGTGTTTTTATGCACCACAGTTAGCCCAGGATTTTAGCTCTCAGAAATGCACTAAAACATTTGATTTGTACCATTTCATCTTTAGTTTTTAGCCAAAACCATAACTGGTAATTTTCAAATTATTCCTTACAAACAAAATTTTGCAAAAGATTTTTGATCATCAATTATTTTTGCTTCTGTAAGTCTTGTTTTGTAACTAAATGGAAATTCGCTAGGTTTATCTTAAAGCCCCAAGTTTTCTGTTTAAAAAACTAAAAGAAAACCTAAAAAAAATTAAGTGGCATAACAATGAGAGACATGGAACTAAAATGCACACTTGAAAGGCCGTTAAAAAGGTGCTATGGGTTTCAACTGCCCCTGCTGTATAACAGACAGAGATATATTCAATGTTTTTAATATTTCTGAATCACCCAATGTACGGTTGACATTAAGCAAGCTGGAACTCTACGTGTGCGTTTGATGTATATTTAATTAGCTAATTTTTACATATGCCATTTAACAAAATTTTGCTAAGGGAATAAACACAATTTTACACAAATTTGTTTTTGACCAACAGAAAGCATGCTTTGAAGGTGAGGTGCCTGATT
>JAQFZG010000639.1:0-29056 GCA_034695465.1 Entomobrya nicoleti
GGTTAGTTAAATACAGTTTCTGGTTATTTGCAAATAAATTTGTAAAAATGTCTCCTTCATTTTCGTGTTTCCTTTATTAACTTGGAAGTTTTCCAATGTTTCAAGGCTACTATTTGTTAATCGCTTTGCACTCGAAACAAAAATAAACTTAAGTAGTGTTAATAAGGTGACTAAATCTATTTTACCTATACGAATCTACTATTATCCATTTTTTGCCATTGATAAAGAGTTTTGTAGGGACACTGCCAGGAACCTTTTTGAAAGAATATTTGACGCAATTTTAATACTGTAATCATATTAGCCCAAAGCTATGCAAGAAATATATAACTTTTGTATGTTTATTTAACATATGGCATCTGGTATTTTCACTGCAATAATTTCAAGAATTACATCCACAAATAGCTCAATGAGAGTCCGTAGAAAATATTAGTTCATGAAGTCGAAGAAGAACCAATTCATAACTCATGGGTAAACATTTCATTTAGTTTTGGTATTGGTAAAGCAGTCAAATGAACTTTTGTTGGAGATTTAATGAAATTTGGGATGCAAGAAAATGTCATCAATTATAAGAAAACACTTAAATTTTACGCCCATTTTTTTCAATAAATATTTAATATATTTGAGATTAAATGCTGTTTTAAACCCAGACGTCCAATTTATGTAAATCAAACATTAACGGTTTGTAATATATAAATATATCAAATCAGGAATTTTGATATTTTAGCTACTTTTTTGCACAAATAAAAAGTCGAAAGTGATTTTCTTGTCGGGTGTCAATTAATGCATACACATTTGCAAATATGTTTACCAAGATATGCATATGAGCCAATCAAACACAGTAAATTGACGGACGTCATCTTTTTAAGATTTACATTTTAGGAAAACGATTTTTAGGAAATATAAAATAAAAGATTCATTTTTATTGTTAATAAAATTATTATTATACAACAAATTAATATTATACTCCCGACCAAAATACTAGAGGAATTCCAAAAGTATTTCCAATCTGCATTTTACCAGGTCAAAACTTCCACTAAGTATGTCTATTTATTTCCTTTATATTAAATTCGTATTAAAACCCGCACAACAAACACAAGCTTATACGAAATAATTCAAGATGCACAATTGTACTACTTGCCATCCTGTTAGATAGATAAGTTGCCAATAACATAAACTTTGTTAATGTAATGTCAACTCAAAAAACAGATTTATTGTTAAATTGTGTTATTTATTAAAGAAAATCATTGCAAGCAATTAAAGTATTTACAGCATAATCCACAAGGGAGTACAAATATTTAACTTCGATTTTCTTATCAATAATTCCAACACTACCAACAGGCAGAGCAATTGGCCTCATTGAAGCCACCAATCTTTTCATATATTGCACATTAGCAGTCTGATGAACTTGACATTTCCAATTTTGCAAAGTGTTTGACGTAACTTCAAAAATAAAACTATTTACATACAAAATCAGCATAACAAACACAAAAAGAGCTATCATAATGCTTACAACTAATACGTATATATGCACAGATAAAAAGGTGTATGCCAACACTGATAAATTAATACAAATCAGTAAAAGTAAAAAGGCTATGCTTAGAAATACTTCATTTATCACTCCGACCATTAAACTGATTAAGTTAATACAGATTTGAACTTTTCGGTATACCTGAATTTGAACACAGCTTAATCGCATTCGATTTAAATATAGCATAATTTTAGTGCCCACTTGCTGACAACTAACTATAACAAAAATAAAACATGAAAACCCCGAAATAATACCGTTCCAAATGTACAACATTACTAAATAGCGGCCAGTCTTTAAAAATTTACTGTTCAATAAATCCAGTCCGTTCGCTAATATTTGAGATGATATTCCTTTTAGGAGAATATACAAGTTATCAAAATTCTCATACGTTAAGGAAACTGGAAGTAAAATTGACAACGGAACGGTTAATATTAAGTAATTGCTTGCGAGTATTACAAACCAGTCAACATTTTTTATATCAAAGCGAATTTTTAAATTTTCGTTCCAAAATGCTTTAATAAAATTTATTTTCTCTTGTATATTATCTTGAAGATGGAGTTTGAGTGCTAGCGATATGCCAAAATTTGCTATGGCTACAATCTCGTGCCCGTATGCAAGAAGTAACATATCAGATACACACACTAGTGGAAGAAAACATCCAAAAAGAATTCCTATCGATATTTCCTCAAGTAAATATAAATTGGGCTGGTATACGAATGATAGTAAAATAAAAAATATTTCTGGTATAATTATGCTGCATGGCAGTAATACAGCTGAAAACAAATGAGGAATTAGTTTAAGTTTATTTTTTGCTGAGTAACATAGCGTTTTTGAGAATGGTTCCAGGAAATACAAAGGCGATGGTAGGGTAATATGAGATTGTGGTTCAGTTGGTTTGTTTGGAAAAATAATGTGCTTGCCATTTTTGAAGGGAAACCAATGTTCCAGAACTTTAATATATGTAACTCTCTTTGATAACTTGTAAAAACTAAAATAAATCTCGGAAGCCTTTATGTAAAATCGTCTGTAATTCCAAAAAAATATCTTTTGATTACTGTACGGTTATTTTTCATTAAGTTTTTTAATTCTAGTTTTAGATTTGTTTTGGGATAAAGGAAACTCAAATTTTGCTTTCCCTAAAAAACACGAGAACACAAAAACAAAATTGCAAATCTTGTTTACTTAGATTTGATTGGTAATGAATTATCTTTAAAACAAATCTGTTAATATTTTGGATGATTTAACAGCTAGGGAAATGCTTGTGCTTCGAAACCCCCCTTTTGAGATTTTTTTCGGAATGGATTTTTTTATCGAAATACAAGCCGACATCCGACTGTCATAGAATATGTACTTTCAAGTAATTATTTAGAAGTGGTACAAATGAAAAAACTTTTACCGCAAATTAGGCAAAATTATATGTTCTCCTATTTGTATTTTTTTTAAGTTTTCCATTTAAACTATTTATAAAGCTTAAAACATTCCGCTGGAATATAAAGATAAATTTTCAATTATATAATTTGTATCGAAATTACAAGCTAAGCTTTTATAGTTGTTGTCAAAAAGACTCTGCTTGGTTTAATACCCATAAAAGCTTTCATGGTAAGCACAGCTATGAATTATGTCGCACGTTTTTCAAAAACTATGTTGTATTTATTTGATTTATCTGATTGTGGAAAATTGAGCTTCAAAAATTATATTGTCAACTCAAAAACGTAAAAGCTTAAATAAACCGTCAAATAAATACAATTGCTACGATATAATTTAACTTTGTACTTTTACCCAATTCTAACATGATAGATTTGTAAAAATAAACTGATGTTGTGCAAAAGTAATTTTTTTGTAAAACGATTGTAACCATCCATCTAATTGTTAACAATCCTAAAAACTGTCTCTACCTTTTCGTACACATACTATAGTTTCTTTTATTTTCCTGCAAATAGATAAATTACATAATAGTATTCTATTGGTAATATCAAATTTTAAATTGTGTATTGTTTTCATACAAATGAAATTAGGGTTAAAGTGTTCCGTGGCACGTGCAAGGATGATGATCAAACCCACACCCACATGCAGTAAGAGCCACGTAAGTAGATGGTATGATAATGTAAATTGTCGAAAAAGTTGACTCATTAAATGGACAAGTTAAAACTGATGAAGAGAACAAAATTACCAGAACATAGGCAACAGTACTTAAAAATGCGAAATTTATATGGAAAAACTGTGCGAGATAAAAAAGATGCATATGTCAAAAATAGCAGAACTCAATTAGGAAATAGTAAAAATGAAAAAGAGTTTTGGTCAGCAGTTAAATTCTTCCGCTCATCGCCACGGGTAGCAAATGAGATAACAAAAAATTCATGGATTAACTTTTATAAATATATGATGCCTGATAAAATTATGACAGATACATACAGTTCGTTGTGTTTAAGTAAAGGGAAAAGTTGGGAAGTGGGCTGAAGTTAGAGATTGGGTTTTATGATACGCTTCCTATATCTAGCTGCCCGATATTTTGTTATGGGCCCCCAACTCGTTAATTACAACCCAACAGTGTCATCAATGTCTAACCCGAAAAACTTAACCTCGTTAATTACAACCCAAAACTTTAATCAATTTATAACCTGATCAAACTTTACCTACCTTATTACAACCCAAAAATTTCTTATCAATGTATCACAATACTATATTTTGTCTATCAACTAGTTATTTTACGTTACCAATGCAATATTAAGTGCAAACTCATAAGCTAAGATACTACCTTTTGTACAAAGGTACCATTTACGACCGCTTCGAACGAATAAGTTTATATTAGTTTACTTGCATTCTCAGTTTTAAAAAATGCTAAAAAGTATATTGTGCACACAAATGTTTTAACTATACGAGTAATCATAACACAAGTTATTATTTCAGATTTATATAGTCAGTTGGTCTGTGGTGATTTTGGTACATGGAGATTTTGGAACGTGGAGATTTTTGCTATGAGGATTTTTGTTTGTGGAGATTATTGTACGTGGAGCTTTTGTATGCTTAGGAGATTTGTGTCTTTGGAGATTATGCCCTAAAAGCTATCAAAATAGCTAATTAGAAAGCTCCAGGTCCAGACGGAATAAAAAATGAATTCCTTAAAAACCTGCCCAACGAAGGTATAGAATATATAACGAAATTATTTATTGGAGTATTTTTCTCAGAAATTATACCCGAAGAGTGGGTAGAATCTTGTACTGTAATGATTTACAAAAAAGATAGTCCGTTAGATTGTATGAATTACGGACCTATTACAAAATTGTCTCGGAAGCGCAGAAAGGATTTAGGAAGGGAAGGTCATGTGATGACCAAATTTTTGTTCTCAACTCAACAATTCAATTTAACTTGCAGAAAGAAAGAGGAAAGGTATTTGCTCTGTCTGTTGCTTTTGAAAGAGCATTTCCCTGTATACCAAACGAAAAGCTTTACGAAAAACTGCATAAAATTGGAATTTCTGACAAGTTCATTCGCATTTTAAAAAGTATTTATGGACAATAACATTTATAACAAAAGTTCGAACATAGCATGGCAAAACGGAAGCAATTAATATAACGGAAGGACTTTTGCAAGGTGAAATTTTAAGTCCGATTTTATTAAGTTTATATATTTGCGATATCGAAAAGATTTTAATTGAATCTCGAGTTCAGGGAACAAAAATTTGGAATGAATTATGTATTCACTTGTTGCTTTTTGCTGATGATACAGCGGTCTTACCACCAACTTATCATGAATTGCAAGCAAAAATAAATATACTGGAGAGGTACTTCAAAAGCCTAAGTTTAAAGGCCAATTTAGGAAAAACAAAGGCGAAAGTTTTTAGGAAGTGAGGAAGACTCAGCAAGGAATGGATATTTACCTATGAGTACAATTTCATTGAAATAGTTAGCGAGTATACATATTTGGGAGTTCCTTCTTCCTCATCTGGTATTTTTGTAAAAACAGCAAAGCATTTTAAGCTCAAAGAAATGGCAGCAATTGGTGCTGTGTAGAAAATAATATGCAATGGTATGCAATGCAATGCAATGCAACTTGATATTCAACTCTCTTCACACAACATTCTCTATAGTTTTATATTCTTCACATTTATGTGGGTTATCCTATAATGATACTATTGAACAAGTACAAACTTATTTCTTTAAGTGCTTGTTAGGTGTACGTCGTTCTGTACCAAATTATGTAATACGACTTGAGGTTGGTGTACCAAAAATTGAAGTTAAAATGCTTAAACAAGCACTACTGTACTGGATTAGGTTAATGCTTATGGACGATACACGATACGCAAAAAAATGTGTTACCTCAACTTGGCAGCAAGCATGAAATAATACTTTGTGTGCACAGGCTTCAAGTTCTTGTTTAGTGAAAACAATGTTGCAAAATATATTTTGTCAAATTTTGGTGAAAAAGTACAAAGGAAAATAAGCGTTATTCTGCATAGAAGCACGAGTGAGGTACTCAGTTTTACTGTTGACGGCAAAATTACATTTATCGATACAAAAATTACACCTTGACAAATACATGCACGAGCTCAAAAGAGAAACCAACGAGGAAAAGTTCTCTTTACTTAAAAACGTACTTGAGAATGAATCTCATTTTGAAAATATGAGACAAGGGTTAGCTTTCCCAAATAATTGTATAAAAAATTTGAATGGGTTACAAAATGTGTTTCCAACTGAAAAGTCTTTTATTGACATTTCATATGGCGGGGAAATTTCAGATGAAGAGTTCCAACTAGTATTAAAATCTTATAATTTCGTTGGGTGTCAAAACATGAAAGAATATGCACTACACTACCTAAAGTCAAATGTGTATGGGTTGGTAGCTGTCGTTATGGATTATGCTACATTTTATTAGTCTATATTCGGCATATATCCAATGTAAGATCTGACTATAAGCAGCTTTGCTTTTGCGGCCGCGCATTATTCCAGTAAGTCTAATTATGAGCATTTAAAGTGTCCCAAACTTTACAGAATGCTTGGGACAGTGTAATTGGTGGACTTAGTAATGTAACTTGCCGAAGGGTAGACAGCGTAAGCCCTAGACTTGGTGATGATAAAGTTGATCCTAACGATATTAAAGAAGGTTTATGTTTTGACTACAGGTCGTCCTACTTGGCGACTTTGGTTGGACATTGGTGCTACCCGTGTATGCCTTAATGTGTGCGATAAGGATGAGGCATGGCTAAGTAGGAAGCATTTGTGTGCATCATAAGCTACAAGACACGACCACATATGCAGAAATTCGTAAACTTATAATTCAAAGAAAGGATTAATGCAAAGACACAACTACATAGTTCTACTTGCAAAATAATAGGGAATATGGCTGTCGGAGTATTTGCTTCCAAAAGCGTCAACGAAAGAGTAACTTTAGTAACACACGAAACACAGGCTGTTCGCTACATATCTAAAAGCGAATTCATTGATGCATTATCATTAAACGATTCATTAATGTATATTTCCATGACGAAAAGGCGAAGCTTGATACTAAATAATATACTCATTTCATACCATTTCTTGGTCTCAAGTAAATATAATTATAATAAAGATTACTATTTGAGACTTAAGCCATTGTTTTATCCCAACATTTGAATTTTATTTTGTGAAATGGATGGATATGCTGTGGAGATTATAAAGGAGCAATTTCTGTATGAGAGAGTAAAAAACTAGCCAAAGATATAGATATTTCTCAAATTCCACGCTGTTGTACACTTTTTGATGAATCTCAAAACTATTCTGCCGGTGTATTAAAATTGGAGGCTCTTTTTGTAAAGTGTTATATTGCACTCAGGTCAAAAGTGCACAGTATATTAGAAATATTCCCAACAACATGCACAGAGCATGAAAGAATTAAATGTATGTCCTGTAGTCGAGAAATTTCAAAAAGGTCCAAACTAAAAATATCACGTACGTACTAAGTGGAATTGATGATGGTACATACTTTGCTTTAAAGTCTAATACACATGACGTTTCCTATGGTAAAAGGTACGTAGCATTTTATCAGTGAATGACAGGTCTAGGATTTTTATCAACGAAATAGAATGCGTGTGTATAATTACTTTTTTTAATTAATCTGTTTCCGAAATGGAGACTGATACCTCAATCCCATCGGATCTCCTGACACTCGACCAAACCAAGGATTTAAATTTCCTAGACGATCTTTTAAAACAAATTTAGTGGTAATGGATAAAAATCAAGGTAGACCACAATCAGATTTTACATATTCCCAATTGTTTAAAAAACAACAAATCATACTGGTGAGGACGTTGTTGGAGGAGGAGGTCCAGCTAGGCGGGACCCTTATTTTACTTTTAAAAAATCGAACAATTCAAATATCTTTATTTTGCAAGTTGTGAAAAGTGCTTTCCCCCGTTTGCTATTAGACATTTTTTTGTCGAATAACGACGTGGACGAGGATAGTATAACCAAAGTTGTAAAATTCCATCAAGACACTCTAGCACAATTTCATACGCACGTAGTTGGCCATTAACGACCTACTTAACCCTAACTGGACGTGCCGAGACATTATCATAAACCGCTTTGGTGAAATTTGCGTTATAATGGAATATTTATTATTGTGCTGCGACTGTTGTATGGCTTCGTTTTAGGAACAAACAACCATCATCATCTTATAACGTACGTTAAATCTGTAAGTATTGTATCATTTTTATTAAAAACAGTTTACTCACACATGGCATTCTTTATCATTATAGGGGTTGGGGCATTGATAGACAAACTCTTTTTGCAATGAATGTGAAATATCTGTGGCAAAGTTCTCCTTCTGAAGACTTTATATTTTACGCAGACACATTTACCACATCTGTAGTTTATCATTCACAATAGGGTTTTAAACGCTGCCATAGGTGTGCAAGTATTCAACTTTAGTTTGGGTTGGAGAGTTTCAAAGAAAACATTTTGATTGGTTCACAAGAATACATGAAAGAGTTTTTAACGATCCAAGCCACTTTGTTTACAAATCTTGTCGTCGAGCATAACGCTTATATCAAAACCGGTAATAGGACAAATGAAGATCTTAGAAAGAAAATAGTAGATTCTCAAAGCGTTTGCTTATTATGTAATAAATTTTGTGTGATTGTTCATTGCAATCAGAGTAAAAGGGTTTTTAATGGAGACCTCCTAGCAAAGGAAGCTACATATTTCATCCTGGCGAAAAGTTAACGCTTGGAAATTCAAGTTTACATTCAAAGGATTCTAAAAGTAACATTTTGCATTGGAAATATTTATCCAAAGTTAAATTATGTACGTTCATAGATTTATGATTACGTTAAAGCTGGTCGAAATTGCTGGTATACAAACAGACGAAAGCTGTAAAAACTCTGGATTATTTTTTTGATTTTTTATCGCTTTCTTAAGAGATGATGTGTTTGCATCGTCCAATTTCTTGCATATTTCGAGCCAATCTTTGCCAAGCCAATCTTGGCAAGAAATATACAATGAAATGGGCAATGTCAGTTATCATCAGTTTAATTACAACTATAACATCATAAGCAGCAAAGTATCTCGTGATGTCCCATATCCAAAAACCCATCGTCGCACGCAGCAATTTATTGTACACCATCCATCACCACAAAAACTCATCATCATCACAGCATCGGTACCAGGAGGAAGTTTCATCAAAATAACAGCAACCTCAACAAACACTAACCAGTAGACCAGCAAAGCTCATCATCACGTACGTCTGTGCTTCTTATTCGCTCTCAAGGATACATATTACAAAAGGTAGCTTGTGTTAACTCATATCTTTAAAATTTTAATGGTTTTCACAAAATGCAGTATTTTGAACGATACGAGTAACATATGTTATAATGTTTCAACAGCTCGTGATTACCAATGATACAGTTTTAATTTCGCCATACAAATGATTAATTATGTAAAAATGTAACAATGTATAAATGTAAACCAAATTACTCTTTTTTGTAGTTAATTTTTTGATTTTGATCTAAATTTTACTATACTTTCATATTGATGGATTTATGATATGCATGGATTTGATGATGATGATAAATTTTTAAACATTTTAAACTTTATTCACGCAGAGAAATAAACGAAAAACAAGACAATTTTTATCATTCTTATTTGTTCTTTTTCATAAAAAATATACTTTCGCATTTTACAAATTCTCGTTTTTTGAGTTGTAACATTTTGACCGTCGAACTTTTAGTGCCTTGCACAAGTACGGGTACCGAAAACTAAAATTTGTGTGCCCCCATCCCAAATCAAGAATTTAATTAGGGTGATTCATATGCATTCAAGAATTTTTCCCGTAGAAAACAGGAACCACGAGCCCGCCGATCTAGAAGAGGCTTTGCTGTAACCTGGAAAATAAAAATCGTTTTAGTTAATTCTTAGACATCTTGTTATCATCATCAAAATGGAGAATGTCTACTGCATTATTTGCATGAGTCATAAGAGAGTACACACTTCACGAATATATTTCTTGCTATTCTCACGACTTCCTATTGCTACTTTGTGGTGGTGGTGTAGGTGGAAGCAATTTTGACTCGGCGTGAGATTTTGTTGTCGGGGAATAGGGTGGGGGAAAAACGTTGACATAGTTGTAGCATGTGGAGCGGAGGATGGCTTTTTGTTACCATTTTTATTACTCTAGCTTATATAAAAGAAATGTACAATTAATTTATTAGTCAGTTTAAAAACATTTTTTATTTCTAGTACTTACGTGATAAAACCTTTTCGGCTGCCGTACAACTTTTCACATCACTCGACATCATTTTCGAATGGTTTACTTTTTGATAATCCACCAAACAAAAAGAAGAATAGCCTTTTGTTTTTACAAATTGGCAGACAAGACACCACACGCCCATTTTTGGCCATTATAATCTGTGTATCTCAAGTATAAAGGTAAACCTTAACTGAAGAAAAAGAATCACATTCATTCATTAGCATCATTGTAAAAACTATTCATTCTTACAGTACATTCCATTCCCATTAAAGGAATAAATTCAGTTTTAATTTGAGAAAACTGTTTGATAAGCATTTTTAGTGATCATCATGCCTCTTATGGTGGATCGCAACCAGCTATTCAGAGACGAGCTGCTTGAAGGAAGCTATGGTCGCTCATAAGCTAGCAAAAACAAAAAGCATGTTTATCAACGTGCATTTCGGAGGAAAGGAAAAGCTTTTATACGCTATCCTTTGTTCTTTGTATGGTGTAAGCTATGCAACAGAGCACGGTGTGGATCTTTACATTGCACGTCGAAAGGTGAGAAAAATATGTTTTTTTGTTTAAAGAATCCAAAAACATGGAACCTTCTTTTAAATGGCATGAAAATAATTACCCCTGAACTTTTCATTGATTAATGAAGCCTGTACCTTGGAAACCGAGACAAAAGATACTTGATGGGCACCAAAATGGTACTTCCTTCAAAGATTCATCCATGGTTTCAGATGCACCTTATCAGCGTATCGAGAAGTGCAGCTCCGTAACGGTTTGGAGTTTTGACTTTACATCAAATATATCGGTATTCTTGTGGCATAAGGATCCTCAGTCTGGTCTTACTTGATCAAAAACTTTCGTACTTCTAATAAAAATTAAGCAAATTGTGAGCTTTCCCTTCAAAGTTAACATCGCTGCATATCGTAAGGGTATTTGGGGACGCCTGAACCGGGTAAACCGGTGAAATATATTTAAAGGACACCCAAAAAGTCGAAGGTTCAAGGAAGCTCGCAATGAGCCTTAAATGGTCACCAATGAAGATGCCACGGTCAAATCCAGTTCCCTTCCATCATTTAGCCAAATTTGGAATCAATGGAAATCTATTTTCTTTGTTAGTAGTATTACAAATTGGGATGTTTGAGATCCAAATATTAATGAATGATCAGTGATATATTGTTTTAAATAACTAGATTTTCCATGATGAATTCAAACTATAATCAAAATCATTCATGATCATGATCAAAATATAATATTTACTCCCCAGTCGTTTCGACAAAAGCCTTTTTGGTTGGCAACGCGTGCATACTAGCACTCAGCTGTTTCTATGTATTTATTGAGCGCGAGAGCTAGCATGTACAGCTGGCGGTGAGCCGCGGCTTCGGCTATTGTGTCTCGGGGGTACCTATAAAATTAGCAAATTAACTACTAATTAGTTCTTTAAATGATATCTGATCCTTTATCTAAATTTGGATGAAGGGACGGAACTGAAGTCAAAGAAATATTTGTGCTTATGCAGAAAATAAGTTTCTGGGCTACTGTTTATTACAAACAACGCTAAAAAAACCAAGGGAAAAAACCATGTCGAAGCCTGGTGAAAAGATTAAACTTCGTATATAAAAAATAAATAAAATCAGAGCAATCGCGGCAAGTTTTAAATGTCCCAATGATTAATTAAAAGTATTTTGCAATAGCATTGAAATGTAAACTCACATACGTTTGACTTTTCATCTCAATATTTATCAAGGGGTATTTGGTATCATAATTGATTTTTAAGAGTGTATTTACAAAATATGCTATGCTGCTAGTTAGTGCAGTTCGAAGTATTTTTGTTGGCTTGATTTTAAAGACAGATCCAGGGATTGGGTATTTAACGAGAGTCGTGTTGTTATGGGTTTGTAATCATTTTGAGTTTGAGAAGGATCCTAACTTACAATTAGATTATGAATTTTGAATAAGAAATTAATCATTCTAACATTGCCTGTCTTCCAGCGATTGCCTGTACCTTATTTTATTATTTTGCCTACGAAGTTTAATTGTTTTACCATGCTTCGACATGGTTTTTAACCTTGGTTATATTTTACTTTTGAAAAGCTGGATCAATTTGAAACAGAAAATGAAAGAACCTGCACCTGTTGTGCAAGGATTCAACAAAATTGGGTACTGTTGGCTATGTAACCTACATACGCACACCTTCATGGGATGCGTATAACTACAATAACCTTGCATACATATACATTCTGCAACGGGATGAAGTACCACAGAATAGACAGAAATACTTCGGAGCAAACTACGACTTTGTTTCTGTGTTAGACTACTACAGATTTACTTGCAGCAATCCATTCGGGTGCAACTTTTGGGATGAACCCAGTACTTAGGAACCCAAACGAATACAAGACAAACATTCAAAGGAAAAGTTTCTGTCAAAACCAGATAATACACTTGATTGTATTAGTTTATCTGCTAGCATGCATAAATGCATTCTGCTTGTATGGTGGTGGTTGACAGACAATGGACAGTTTCGCTGGCTTTGGCTTCTATTAGAAGGACCTGTTAGCATCACCCCTGCATTGTATTTTTCCTATCTCACAAGAAGTAAAATTTGCATACCAAAAAAGACGGGCCAAGTCTTCTCTCTTAGTGAGACAAAGAAAAATGCACAACGCATAACAACTGCTTAACTGCTTAAAAAGTCACTTTTTAACTTCGAATGTCACTGAAAATCCCTAATTCCCCTGATCGTTGGAAAATCCTCTTTCCATTCAATTTTTTGTGCACCGTGGATTATTTTACAATTTGATCTTGCAGGACATGTAAAAAATCTCCGTCTTCCGCCTTCCATCTCCCTTTGAAATCCACTTGTTAATAATATACTACCGACAAAATTACACAGGAATTCCAAGAGTGTTTATAATCTGCATATGATTTATAAGTTCGTTTATTTCTATACTTTTGTGTTTCTATTTTCATGGAGTTTTGGCCACTTTTCCTATTCGATAATAAGTAATGTTTGTATATGTCACCCTTATGAGTTTTATCAATAACTTTTAATAGGCTTTTGTCCACAACAATGTTTCTTTAGCGTTAGTTGATTCTGATTTCGATTATTTGTATAAAATCCTCCAATTGCTTAAAATCAATCCAACAAATCTAAAAACTAAATAAATCATATATATAACTCATTTCACGACAATGTTATTAGTGCATGTGATCAACTTCGACCAAAAATCGATTCCACGTGTCGTTTGCAATTGAACCTAAACCTCGATTGCATATATAGTTATAAACCTCTCTTATTTTTCCCAATACACCAACCACAAATATGAGGTTAGTGGAGCTTCTAGCATTACTCAAACCTGGTCAAAACTTCCACAAAGTATATATGTTTTAAAAAATAATAAAAACGAAAGTCTCATTTCGAGCTTACTCATTCTTCATTTGCATAATATTATATAAAGTGAGGATCGCACATAGGCGATTCCCTCAGCAGTCTGTATATAACTAAGATGTGTACATAAAATATGTGTTATGCTAGAATAAAGGACACTCTGTATTTAATCTATTAACTTAATACTGCTATCTCTCTAAACTTTTTTATTGTGATTTACTATCATGTCATCCCTACATACATTCTAATACATATATGTAATACGTCCCCATTCCCATCCAATATTCCTGATTACCGATTCCCAATTTTCTGGTCCCTTAACTGGATCTAAGTACATGTATGTGGAAAACTAACCCAACGAACACATGCGCTCATTAGGAACCCATAAATGTACTACTTGATATCGCGTTAGATGCATTAGTTGCCAATATTTTTTTTAATCTTAAATTTAACAACGGATTTATTGTTAAATTGTGTCATTAGAAAAAATCGTTACAAGCAATTAAAGTATTTACAGCATAATCCATAAGCGAGTACAAATAATTTACTTTGATTTCTTTATCAATAATTCCTACACTACCAACAGGTAAGGCAGTTGGCCTCATTGAAGCCACCATTCTTTTCATATACTGGATATTAGCAGTCTGGTGAACTTGACCTCTCCACATTTTCAAAGTGTTTGAGGTAACCTCGAAAATAAAACTATTTACCCACAGGATCAGCATAACAAACACAAACAAAGCTATCATAATGCTTACAACTAACATGTATATATCCGCGGACAAAAAATTATATCCCAACACTGATAAATTAATACAAATCAGTAAAAGTAAAAAGGCTATGCTTAGAAACACTTGATTTATCACTCCATCCATTACACTGATTAAATTAATACAGATTTGAAGTTTTTTGTATACCTGAATATGAACATAGTTTACTTGCACTCTATTCATATATAGCACAATTTTAATGCCCACTTGCTGACAACTAACTAAAGCAAGTACAAAACATGTAAATCCTGAAACAATACAATTCCAAATGTACAGCATTAGCAAATAGCGGCAAATCTTTATAAATGTATTGTTCAATAAATCCGGTCCGTTCACTAGATCTTCAGATGCTATTCCTTTTAGAACAATATACAAGTTATCCAATTTCTGATATGTTAAGAAAACTGGAAGTAAAATTGAAAAAGGAATAGCAAACATTAAGTAATTACTTGCAAGTAATGCAAACCAGTCAACATTTTTTTTGTTCAAACGAATTTTTAAATTTTCGTTCCAAAAAGCTTTAACGAAATTAGTGTTCTCAATTATACTTTCTTGAAGATTCAGTTTGAGTGCTAGGGATATCCCAAAATCTGCTATGGCTACAAGCTCTTTTCCGTATACAATTAGTAACATATCAGAAACAAACACTAATGGAAGAAAACATCCAACTAGAATTCCTATCAATATTTCCCTAAGAAAATACAAATTGGGCTGGTAGAAGAACGATAGTAAAATAAACACTATTTCTGGTAAAAGTATAGTCCAGGGTAGTACTACAGCTGCAAATAAATGAGGAATTAATTTTAATTTTTGTTTTACAGAGTATTTCCAACGTTTTTGGGAATGGTTCCAGGCCACACATAGGGGATGGTAGGGTAATGTGAGACGGTGGCTTAGTTGGTTTTTTTGGAAAAATAGTGTGCTCGCCATAATATCAAGGAAATTTTGTATTCAAAAATGAGTATGTTTATAATAACTTCAAACTGATTTTTAGGACTCGACGGTCAAAAAGCTACTGTGACTTAAGATTGTCTCCAAGACGATATAGTATATCCACACGTGTATATTCTATCGTAACTCAAATAATCTTAATAACTAATAACTTTGCTTACGTATGCTAACCAGAAATAATTTATTTTTATATTCGACTCGGCTCAAACTGCACCTGCTTGTATATTCTTATATATCCCATGTTTGCTTAAGGTAATACATATGCATATTATTTGATTCATTATTACGTATATAAATCTCGATTTATCGTAGTTATGGTTTTAGTTGGTTTGTCTGTCTGTCTGTCTGTCCGTTGGTCTGTCCGTGTGCGCTCTAGCTTGGAAATCCTTTAACCGATTCTCTTCAAACTTGGCACACAGACTCCTCAGGTCAAAGCAAGGAAAAAAGCTGAAAAAAAGAATAATATTTATCACTAGACATTTTCAGCCAAATCGGTTTAATGGTACAGGAGTAAAGGTCAATTGACGGTTGCATGCATTTTAAATGGGCAATTTTTTTATTGCACCAATCGATAGGTAAACGAATTGCGATCAAATTTTGTCGAGACACCATGGTTTTAAACTCAATAGTTTTGGAGTAACGGTTATTTAACGGTTACATGGATTACAGATGTCGATATCAGATTAAGATTACATGTCATTACATGTGATGGGTTGTCAGTTGTCATCATTCAGACTTATCTACGTGTTTTCTTCATTGCTTGACATAACTTGTTACATGAACTATGTCATGTAATATGTTCAGAGCCAAACCATGGCTCAATCTCATAAGACGATATAACTCGACATAATACGACTTCCGTATAGTCAAAAACTGGTACTAACCTAATATGTTTTTGAAGTTATTTATACAACTAGACATGTAAGAAATTTTCCTTGAGTTGTGCTTAATATTTTTCAACTAATACATTGAAGTCAAATAATACTTTAAAGTAGATTTGTTTCTAATGCAAACTTTTACAAGTCGACTTAAAAAGGGTTTCCATAAGCTAAAAACTGTTACTAAGCCGATATTATTCCACATTATTTATAGAACCAGACATAAGTATGTAGGAAATTGTCCACGTGTACGTATCATATAATAAATCAAATTTAATGGTTAAGCTTATAAAATAAACTGCTAAATTAGAATTTAAAGTAAAAAAAGCTATAAATACTTAATATTTTCTTGCGGTTAAATCAAGTTCAAGCACTATTTAAACATTCAAACGTAAATTGGTTTTTTTTTCAATATGATCAAATAAATTGTCATTTTTATATAATTAATTTGCTATTTGTACAAAATAAGCAGAACAAGGTTCTACCAAGTAATGCCGATACATAATATCACTTCTTCTTTAGAAAAACATGACGACATAAAATGAAATAAAAATTAAATTTATCTTTTTCGCCTTTTAGAATTTACACAAAGATGCAGCACACTAAGAACTGAAATGAATTTGCTGATAAGAATCCCAAAAGCTTTTTCCTAATACTTATGTACAAATATATTAAAATTTTCTGAAGTGTTAAGTTCACGTGTCTTAGAAAACTAGTCCCGGAACTCGTATGTATTTCCATAAGTAGATGTTTTGAGTACAGTACAACCCTTTGTCGTTTAATTAATCAATCCGATTAAGAGATCATACATCAGCCAAACGAAATTGAATTAAGATATGCTTCAAGAACACAAAAACGAGATTTCAAACGTAATTACTCTGTTTTGATTAGTTGTGAATTACAATTTTAAATCAAGCCGGTGGAAAAAATACTGGATATTTTAAAGACATTCTTTTGTGTAGTTTGAAAATATTTTAATGATTTTTTAAATCATTAACAATGATAAGTAACAAACAGCAACAAAATCGAATCAATTAAAAAAACATATTTTTTATATTTTTGACACATTAATATTACATATATATCATGTATGGAGGCTATAGAACATTTTAAAATCGAAACAGCTAATTTTATTATTACTATTTTATTAAATATTTGGACAAAAATATTTGGATTTGTAAAACCTCGGAAATAAAAAACAGTACTTTTACAGTATTTTTACAAATAGGCTTCAAATGTGATTACTTTGTTTCAGATGTGAAAAAATCTAAATGCAATAAAACATCTTACGATTATTATATAAGATACTTATATAGCTAAGTATATATTTTTATAAAATTCAGTATTTAAGAAATAGCGTTATTGGTGAACTTATTTATAGGAAGAGTTGAAACGTTTAAAAACGAGATTTAATAAAGTCTATTAAAACTTCAATAGACGTTTTCAATCACAACTTTAATTTATCCTTTACTCGATTTATTCGAACAGAATATTGGATGCCAATGGTAGAAACATCTTCGACAACATTTGTTGGCCTACATATTATTTATATATACTTTGCACATATTTCCTGGGAGTTTTACCTATGAGCATTTCAACGAATTTTTTTTTTAAATCTATCAAATCAACTTACGTTCTCATCTAAAAAGCGTAGAGCTTTGAAAAATATTAATCGATTTTAAAATTGATTTCTAGCTTTTCATAAAGAATTGATTTTCTATAAAATAAAGTATGAAAAAGGGTCGTATTAAAATTTATCGATTTTTTCTCCTTCAGGTTTCCTTTGTTTTAAACCTAAACTGCTAAGATAAGATTTATAGTTAAATTGTGTCATTAAAGAAAATCGTTACAAGCAATTAAAGTATTTACAGCATAGTGCATAAGCGAGTACAAATAATTTACTTTTATTTCCTTATCAATTATTCCAACACTTCCAACCGGTAAAGCAATCGGCCTCATTGAAGCCACTAATCTTTTTATGTATTGCATATTAGCAGTCTGATGAACTTGACCCCTCCACAATTTCAAAGTATTTGACGTAACCTCAAAAATAAAACTATTCACATACAAGATCAGCATAACAAATACAAACAACGCTATCATAATACTTAAAAGTAACATGTATATATCCGCAGATGAAAAAATATAACCCAGCACTGATAGATTAATACAAATCAGTAAAAGTAAAAATGCTATGGCCAGAAATACTTGATTTATCACTCCAACCATTAAATTTATTAAATTAATACAGATTTGAACTTTTCGGTATACCTGAATTTGTACATGGTTTAATTGCACTCGATTCATATATAGCACAATTTTAATGCCCACTTGCTGACAACTAACTATAACAAGTACAAAACATGTAAATCCTGAAACAATACCATTCCAAATGTACAGCATGACCAAATAGCGGCCAACCTTTAGAAATGATTTGTTCATTAAATCTGGCCCGTTCACTATATGTTTAGATGCTATTCCTTTTAGGACAATATACAAGTTATCCAAATTCTGATATGTTAAGAAAACTGGAAGTAAAATTGAAAAAGGAAAGGCAAACATTAAGTAATTACTTGCAAGTAATGCAAACCAGTCAACATTTTTTTTGTTCAAACGAATTTTTAAATATTCGTTCCAAAAAGCGTTAACAAAACTAGTGTTCTCGTTTATTCTCCCTTGAAGATGCAGTTTGAGTACTAGCGATATTGCAAAATTTGCTATGGCTACAAGCTCTTTCCCGTATACAAGTACTAACATATCAGACACAAACACTAATGGAAGAAAACATCCAACTAGAATTCCTATTAGTAGTTCCTGAAGTAAATATAAATTCGGCTAGTAGACAAACGATAGTAAAATAAACAATATTTCTGGTACAATTATGCTGCAGGGTAATATTATTGCTGCGAAAAAATGAGGAACTAATTTTAATGTATGCTTTGCTGAGTATTTCCAACGTTTTTGGGAATGGTTCCAGGAAATACATAAAGGATGGTAGGGCAATATGAGATGGTGGTTTAGTTGGTTTGTTTGGAAAAACAGTGTGCTTGCCATATTTGGAAGGAAGCAGAAATGTTACGGAATTTGAATATATTGTACTGAGTATGAAAACTTGTAAGAACTAAAAAAAGTCCTGGAAGTTGTCTGTACTTCCGTAGATATATGTTTCGACTACAGTGCGATTAGTTATCATTTAATTAATCAATCCTAATAATAGATATTACATGAGCCAAACAAAAATAAAATTGCACCAAAAACAAAAACAAGATTACAATCGTCATTACTCAGGTTTGATTAGTTATGAATTACAATTGTAAGTCAAACCGGTAGAAAAAATACTGGATATTTAAAAACTTTTTTTCTTTAAATTGAACATATTTTACTTTGTTTTAAACGATTTACAATGATAAGTAATGAACATCTGCAACAAGATTGCATCAGTTATAAAAACATGTTTTTATATTTTGTGACTCGTTTATATTTGATTTATCAAGTATGGCGGCTATATAACATTTAAAAATTTGAACAGTCAAGTTTGTCATTACTATTTTATTGTAATTCTATATAGTAAGACCAAAATATTTATAGTTATAAAACTGCAGAAATTAAAAACAGTACTTTTACAATGTTTTTACAAGTCGGCTTTAAAGGGTGATTACGAAGGTTCTGATATAAGGAAATCAGAATACATTAAAAGATATAACGATTGTTAAGCAAAAGGAACTTTCGAGCTCGTCACGGAAAAACATTATATCTTTTTCAACATTTATATTGCACCAACTTACGTTCTCGTGGAAAAAGCGTAGAACGTAGAAAAATATTTTTCGAGTTTTAAATGGATTTCTAGTGTTTTATAAACAATCGATTTTTTACAAAAAACCAAGATAAAAATACAACAAAAAATATCGATTTTTTCTCCTTTGTTTTTCTTTGATTTAAAATACCTTTTAGTGTAGTGTTCCAACTATTTATATAGTAAATACTTTTGTTTTTATCCTAACCTGCTAAAACAACAGCAATTGTGTTATTAATTGCAGAATCCAAAAACACAGTAAATGTACTCTTTTCCATATAAAACACAGAATTAAAATAAATCCTTACATCTCTACGAGCTGAAATCTGCTTACGATAATACCCACTTTGTACTTTCTTTTTCAATGTATCTCTAGTTTCTCTGGAAACACTTGAAATTTCCCCAGAGCTTTTTATAACAACATTAATACATGCTATGATAACATAAGCTGCACCCACAGTATTCAATTGAAGTTCCAAAGGCATACTTGAAAACCGTTTTGCAAGGGCAGCAAACATCATCGTTGTGAATATATGCGCAAAGCTATAGCAAGTTGGGAGGATAGTAGTTGCAAGGCAGCTAAAAGCAATTTGATTAACTATTTCAATCACCATATAATTCCGTAGAGATCGTGGGCCCCTAACATCTATATTTTTTGTGATAAGATTTAACCATAGCTTCAATTTTGCAAAATATATAACCAAAGTTACAACAATAAATGCAGCTGGCAATACACTAAAAATGCCGGCCCACGTATCCAAAATGAATCCGAGAGAAATATATAAATATTCTAAGATGGGACTGGATAAGGGTACGAATTTTTGGAACCTTAAGGGCCAATATCGAACATTGAATGGTTCTTTTAAAAATAGAAACGCTGGAAATATAGGTTGTAAATTAATGAATACTAATGAAATCGCTATAATCAACTGGCGATTTTTTGCCACACGGTCTCGATGGCACTTGAGGCTTTGTGAACCTAAATAAATTATAAAAATTATTTTCGATAATCATTGCAAATTTTTTAAATCAATTTTTTAAAGCAAACGCCTTTTTTCCTTACCTTCAAAGTAGATCTCTGTTTCGAATATAACGTTGATAAGATACACCAAATCTTTCATATGAAAATAAAACAAGCCTGCTGTAATCCAGCCACAAGATCTTGATATCACATGCATGTAGAAATTCATGAATTCATGAAGTTCAACTGTTTCCAAGCTGATATTTGGTGAAACGTATATCCAGTTGTAGAGAAAGTCAAAGCAAGCCAAAGAGAGATATACAGGTAGAATTAGTAACCGTGCTCCCTTTTTTGGGATAACAAATTTGTGTAACTTTTTGTTGTAAATTGGTGGGACGGCACCGACAAAATGGGAGAATTTGTTGTATTTTGTTAGCAGTTGTTTGTCGCCGGAAATATGGTTTTCCATTGTGAATATATTTACTGTCGAAAACGAATAGCTATTACTGTAGCGAGGCTTTCTCAAAATTGGTTAGGACACGTACAAAACGGATAAAGAACTGGGTTTAGATTTGTAGAAGGATTTGCTACAAAAAAGTCTGAAAAAACCTGTTCTGCTTTCTACCAGCAGCAATTATTTTTGGATATTTGTAAGACTAAAAAAATATAACGATTTAAAGTCGATGAATATTTTAGTAGTCCTGCGGAAAATATGACATTTGGCTTCCCTAAAAAAATATACCATTTTCTGTGCGAGACTATCAGGGAAAAAATACGGATAATATTTTAAAACTATAACTTGTCTGAATTTAAGGAACGATTTTTCCTATCGATTAAAACACATAACCCATTATCGTATTTTTGTACAACTTACCAACCAATATATGTCACTTATTGAATATAATTTTATAGCGGCCGAAACTATCAAAAAATAATCGATAAGTTAACCAATCTTTAAATATATTTCTTGTGGAATATTCTAGGTTTACAACGTGGAACAGTATGGCAGTAAAACTACAAACAATGTTCCAATTCTTCACTATACTCACAGAGACTATTTGCTCTCTAAATTATTTCAGCTAAAATAATAATTGTCGTAAAATAATGAAGGAATCATGGACAGAAGAAATATTGTGAACCAAGTGTGTAATGCTGGCATCTTATAAAATAAAAGATCAATTGCGGGTTATCTGATCAAATAATTTAGGATATACGATAACGTGGATTACTTTTCAATAAAAACTAGGATATATTTATGGACATGGTAGTTGATTCCTTAAGACTACATGTAAACTGAAAAACAGAATTGATTATTAACACTAGTCAAGTTTTCATGTACAAAGTATACTATTGAAAGGATCAATATTTCGATTAATGATTTTCTTTAAGAATTAATGAGGTCTGTAAAATTTGATAATGCATATGCGAAATCATAGGTAATCTTTTAGTGTCGAAGTTTAGTTTTTATAAGAAACGACATGCACTCCTTTGCTTCTGCTCCTGTATTGTATTTCCCATACATGTTTCAAATGTTACATCAATATATATATACATGTTATTATAAGTATCATTTCATCAACCAATTATAACACTTGTTCCAACAGAAATCATGACTAAATATCAAAGGATAGCACGGTTTTAGTAAGTCAAATGTTAACTAAGCCACTTACTTTACAAACCTTCCTCACTTTTGTTATATTGACCGTGAATAACCTTGACCATCTCTGACTTTGTCAACATTCCAATCCAGCTTAAACTCACAGGATTATTCAATAGAATTTTAAAACAATATGTTATAAAATGCTTGAAAGTTTCAACTTCAACACCTCCCCGCATATAATATCATCATTAACATTACTTAAAATAATTTGTTTGGCGTAAAAGGAATAAATGTTTGTGTAATGAGCTACTTTTCTTGGCTACTTAAACCCATAAACCATGAACTCTGAGTTTGTATTTTCACACAAGTTCAAAGTCAACAGGGGAATTTTTTCTTTAAAAAATAAAGTCATGATTCTCAAAGTTTTTATTCTTGCATTTTGCCTTTCGATTTCCGTAGGGCATATTGCAGGAAATCAGGATAAAATTCCCACAACTCCTGATAACATTTGTGCTCCCAATCCACCACCTCTGACAGCAGAACAATTGTCACCACCTTATTCAACTTGTTCGAAAAAAGTAAAGGAGAGTATTGCGTCAAGGCATCCTGATCAGAACAAAATTACGGTATGAACACCCCAATTGCATCTCTAAAAAACTTGAAGATCTTTTTTTATTAAAAAAATGTGTAATTTTTTTAGCCTGAAATACTGGAAACCTATAACTACCCATATGAAACTCACCATGTGACAACGGAAGACGGCTACATATTAACTGCTTATAGAATCACTGGATCACCAAACACCCCTGAAGGTCAACAAAATGGTACAGTTAAACCAGCAGTTTATCTACAGCATGGTTTGGGGGCGTCTTCAGATTTTTGGAATTTTCAGCCTGGGAGTAGGAATTTACGTAAGATTAAATTAAGAATTAAGCTATCATTTTCAATTTAAAAACTCATCGTTTCTCATGAATCTCATTCAAGTCATTCATTAAATCATTTTAATAGCTTTCAAGTTGGCAGATGCGGGCTACGAAGTTTGGATGGCTAACTCCAGAGGAACGACTTACTCAAGTAACCATACAAAATATAATGCTGAAACTGATTTGGAGTATTGGGATTTTAGGTAGGATTTAATTAAGCTAAAAATAATATATTTTGCAATAAATATTCTAAAATTAATAATGATTTTAATTTACTTGTAGTTGGCACGAAATGGGAATTTACGACACTCCAGTAGTCACTGATAAAATAATAGAAGTATCTGGAAACCCCAAAATATTCTACATTGGCCACTCCCAGGGAACTACACAGTACATGGTATCCCTCTCTGAAATTCCAGAAATGAACGATAAGATCAAAGCTGGGATTTTACTTGCACCTGTTATCTACACCGGACATATGAATAATCCGTCGAGAGCTTTGTTCCCTATTATTAATACGGATCCAGCGGTAAAGTCTAGTTTAATTTAGAGTACTAATTAAGCATGGCACAAATCAATTTTAAAATTGTAGATTTTAAAAGTGATAATTATAATTGCAGTATAAAGTGACCAATGCCCTGTTTTACGGAAAGCTGCCAAATGCTCAACAAATTAGAACAGGTGCTCATCTTTCTCCTGGGGACTTTTGTGATTTAACGGCAGCAAAATGTGGACTGTGTGATAACCTGTTTTTTGCATCATATGGCTATAATGCTCCCCAAATAAATAATGTAAGCGCCATACATGTAGTATGTGCTGGTGCAAGAGAGAAGGGACCATCAGGAAAAAATTATTCGTTATTTTTCCAAGTTGCATTGCATTATCGGAAGAAAAACAATGCAACTTGAAAAAATTGCTAACGGACTAATTTTCACGATAGTCCCCTTTTCTCTCGCATTATCACAAATTAAATTTGAAGAAAATGTCAATATAGCAGGTTTTAAGATTTATTTTTCTTGTGATTTTTTTAGACGGAATTACCCAACATTGTAGCTAAATATCCTAATGGTGCATCTGTTAAGTCATTTGCTCATTATGCTCAAGCAGCGAGCACATGTACATTTAGGAAATACGACTTTGGAACGGTCGGGAATCTAAAAAAGTACAAAAGCAAGACTCCACCAAACTATAAAATTGAAAATATTAAAGCACCTACATTGTTCTTTTATGGAAATCATGACAATATGGGACCACCAAACGTACATAAACTACACATTTTTATATAAGCATGCTTTTTCTAGTAAAAATATCTTTGAAAATATTTAAAAGTATTTATTTTGGTATTTTAGGACGTAAAGATCACTGCCAGTAAATTCAGCCCAGGAGTTCTTAAACAAATGATTAGAGTGAAGGACAACCTGTTCACCCACATGGACTTTGTTGTTGCCAAAGACGCCGATAAACTTGTCTACAATCGGATTCTTAGAGAAATGCGAAAATTTAAATAGACAATTACAATTTGGATATAAGCAGAATTGAATATAAATAATTGAAATGCAATTGGCACATATCATTATATATTTGTTAATTTATTGGTTGCTTTTTCTGATGATTTTTTTTTCCTTTTATTATTACTCCATTTAATTCAAATAAATTTCAAACGTGAGCTCAAATATGTTCATATGACATGTTAACAGTTTCAATATGCTCTCACTTTTGTTACTTTGTTGAGTTGCTCACAGTAGAAGACGTCAGCATGACCAAAATGACACTTGAATTACATATTGTATTTAAATGAAAATTTATTATGGCATTCAACTTGAACTTGTCAAAAGATAAAAAAAATTCTTACTGCCTCTCATCCCTACGTGACTATGAATAATTTAAAGTGATGATTAGAGTGAGCTTTTTAGCATCTTTCAAATCTTTTGATATTTTACGGTTGTACATATTGGCCAAACTTTGTTCACACAGCATAGTCTAAAATAGTTTTTGGAGAAAGAGCCATTTCTTCACATGACTTGTTGATTTCTTTTTAATAGCTTACTTAACATACTTGAACATAAGCTGTTCCCATTTAAGGACAATATTGCAACAAATACCATAATATTTTTGTTTCCCCGATCTAAAAATATTCCTAATAATAAATTTTGCCTTTTGCAGAAATACAATTAAGCTTAAACCTACTAGAATTAAAACGTCGATCACCTTTCTTGCAATTAGTTCACATACTATTACAACTAAACTTATAAAGACCCCAATTAAAAACAAATAAAATAAAGTTTGTAAATTGGACTGCAAGTCTAAGGATTTGACACGTTCATACGTCTCCCCCGCTTTACTTCTTGTAAACTGGAGCCTAATGCCCGAGTAGCGTTGTCTCTCGTAAAACCAGTTTAGCTCAAAATATATCCCATTTTCTAACAATTTCCTAAATACATAGGGTACTCTAGAACCTCTTGAGTTTTCAAAGTTCCATCCTACGAAATCATTCATAATTGTTTCATTACCAATAAAAAACGTTTTACCGGGGTAATGCGTTCTATAATATTTAACATCTTGTACTATTTTCTTTTCGTCGTCCACATAAATGATTTTTCTAGAACAGTTCATCATTTCCCTTTCAATAGCCACATCGTAGTTTTGTTTGTAAACTGAATTCACTTCTGGCCGAAGAAACACAGAGTTGCCTTCAAAATGTGCAATTAGGTTAAGCACAAGCTTTAATTTTCGCCACAAATTTATAGCGAAACTTGATGGACTCAGGTAAAACGGAGAATCTTTTTGAAGGGTCCTACTGGATTCCGAAGTAATTCTTAAATAGGTATGCACTATTTCACTGTAAAACGAGGTATCTGTTCTGCATGCCAAAATGTTCCCAAAACTGTTGGTTTTCCTCTTCGTCAAATTAAATTTCCATTTTTCCAAAATACCACTTTTTGGCTGGGCAAAAATTTTAAATTCAAAATTTTCTTCTGGTGTCTCATTTCTTAGTTTTTCTAAATTTAAATCATTTCCATTAACCAAATCATAAAACGAAGATATACTTGACTTGTCCTTTGGTGCCGTAACTCCTGTTATTGCAATACCTTTATATGCAGTTGTTAATATCACTGACAAAAACATCCATAATCCTATCATAATTTGCATCGCTTTTATCTGAAATATATAGGTTGGTACGCCATATGCATACTCTATCATTGTCGAATAAGCAAAGAAATACAAATTAATATTGCTTCTATTTTCTTTTCGAAGAAATAACGAGACAGGAAAGAAAACTGCCAATATCGAAACATAAAGACAAATAGATAACCCAACTTCTACTTCAATAGGTTGCAAATAATATTGCCAGGATCTATAGTCGTAGTAAAAACAAGTGTAGAAATTATAACCATATTTTTGTACTGGTATTGTAGTCGTTCATTCCCATGTAGAGACCCAAACGTCCTCCAATAGATCGATTTGATCCGAATATCGACTTTCTGGTAGGATTTCTGGATACTGACTATCGATTTTCTGTTTGCTCGAGTTCCAATAGAGTAATTTGCATATGAAGGACACAGTGAACTGTTTGTGCTCGAGAGTAGAAGTTGAATTATGCCATATCGAAAAATGAGTGAGTTGCTCGTTGGTAAATTAAATGTGGACTTTAGGTTTCCAAACCCTTTTAAACTAACAGACTGTCTACTATCCTTAAAGTTAAGAGTCCAACATCTTGGAGCAGCTGTTAGTTAAGACGATTCACCACGAAGACTTTTTAGTCGTACTGCTCGATACGAATATTTCCATTTGTTGTAGTCGCTGATTGTCTTTGGTTCAAATACATTGTGAATATGGCAATAATAACAAAATAATATCACTAAAGTATTTTCGTTAAAGTCGGGAACTTGTAAAGCGTCAGATGTTTGAATGGTTTCCATGGGGTATAGACTTAGAATGATTATTAGTGGTTGTTAAGCTTTAACTGTGGTATGCAAATCCATTCGAAGTTTGCCTTCAGGCATGTTATATTCTCCATGATTTTGCGACATTATTACCTGTAGTACCATGTAGTTTTCCGGCTCAATGCGAAGTTTCAACTTTGTAACATAACAAAGTTTGTCTATCTCTTGAAGAGCTGTTTGATATGGAAAACAAAGGAAATGATTATCATTGTCGTCAATCAGTTTAATATTATCTGTTGGAAAAATAATTAAAATTAACAAGCAACGGAAATTCTTGAAAGAGGTGGGATCCAGCTGCATAGATGGATCCCAACCAGTATAGATCCGCCAATAGTCTTTCATAACGACTTGGTTAGCGCCAATATAACACGAGTCGATTGTTGACACTTCATGTGTGCTGTTGGAAATTGATATTATAAATGAATCCAATTTTCGCATTCTTCGAATTGTGTAAGTATTATAGTGACTTTGAAAAGGAGAAAAATGAATAAGTAAATCCACAGAGATTATTATGTGGATGTGACAAAACAAGTTATGTGGTTGGAATGGGAATACCAAGTTTTCAAAATGTGTTAGATGCTTGAATGTTGCTGAAATTTGTAAAATTTGCGGAGTAAAAACTAGTGAAATATGCATATTTTAAAAGTTTAAGGTAATCAAAACTAGAAAACCAGAAGCTTTTATTAATGAACTTTTAAATGCTCAGGAAACAGAGACGCTAAAAGGATAGTCTTACTTTGACCTTTTTCAAATGAGTGACCTATTATTTGAAAAGCAATCACTTTCAGGTACCTCTAATCTTAATATCATCACATGATCTCAGTGGCCATATGAAGTGAAATAATTAAGTAATTAGGGTTAAACTTTATATATTATATCTTATTGTGGACATATTAACAAAATATATGATATATCTTGATAAGCTACTCGATTCGACATTTAATTAAGGTAATAGTTTTATTCTCATAACCAGTTTTTGTAGTATGTACCTTTATATAAGATTTTATAATGTACATTTTATCTAGCAAAACGAAATAAAAGATGTAAAATCAGGTCTAAAAGTAATTTCAATAATGAAAAATATATTTTAAAAAGTCTTACTCAAATCCACCAAATAAACTTATAAACTAACCCAATTTTTTCGTGTTTACTTTTTTGTCAGATATTTGTCCTGAGAGAAATTAGTTTTTACGACATAGAGTTAAAGGCTTTCTCGTGATATGGTTTTAATTTTTTTTAAATGTGCCTCTGAAAAATAAGTTGGTTAAAGAATTACATATTCAAATTTTTAGTATATAGTAATTGTTGCAAAATGTACGCTCTAACCATGGAAATTGCAATGATCTCATAAGGATCATTGCTATTTTACCAAACAACACAGTACAGCATTGTTGCTTGTGCTAGGGTGCCAAGGGGTGCTAGGGTGCAAAGGGGTGCTAGGGTGCAAAGGGGTGCAATAGGGTGCTAGGTTGCAAAGGGGTGCTAGGGTGCAGAGGGGTGCTTGGGTGGATATGGATACAGAATCCAATACTCCTTCCTTGGTCTTAATTTGCCCCTTTTGTTGCTGTGGGAAGCTGGTATGAAGATTCCATGAGGCAAACACACTAGCAGTTT
>JAQFZG010000640.1:0-29040 GCA_034695465.1 Entomobrya nicoleti
ATGACTGAAGTTCGAAAGTCAGTCACAATTAATTTTCTTCAAGAAATTCTGACGGAATTTAACAGGCAAAAGTAGTCGTTTTATTAGCTAGCAAACGTTTTTCCCTTATGTAAAAGCTCCTGGAAAAGTGTAAAATATGTTTAACGTACAACTGCACAGGATACACGTGCTGGTTGCGGCGTCAAAGAATCAGAATTCGGCCGCATGTTCGGAAATGAGGAGCGGACTGGACGGGGGATCACTGGATTTAATTGTGTATCCAAAGTAAAAAGTAGTCTAAAAATCTAAAGGTATGCAGCATCTTGAAAAAGTTAAAAATAAAGATGACAACCTTAACTTTTGAATGACAAAATTTTCAAATCGTAAAAATTCTAAACTTTAAGGTTCTCTGATTTCGTTCTGTGTGGATCCCGTGAACACGTTTCTGGTGTCCAGTTATTTAATATATATGCGAAATGTAAACATGCTATACCTAGCATAATTTTGACTTTTAACAATTTATTATTTCCAGCTCTCAGTAGCTACAAATCAGATTAAGTGTTCTAGCAAAATATTTTGTGGTGATAGTTCAACTAGTCAATTTGAAAAATAATTCACGTCCTTATATTTTAGAAAATCAAAATTTTGATCGAAAGATGGTAACAAAAAACATTTATTAGAATTAAGCTCGATATGTCAACAATGTTAAATATAAATACATAAATTAACTAACAAACTTGTGATATTTAGGTATTCTATGTGGTTAGGTGTATAAGTAAAACTTATATAATTATATTTCCAGTTACATGTATTTTGTGTTAGATAGTTTATAATTTATTGAATGTACAGCATGAAACATAGTAGCCTTTACGCTTGTAAATAAAATTAATAGAAAATTGTCATAAATTTTTCTATGGAAACTTTCATTACGGTAAAAAGTTTTGATTGGGTAGTGCAGGTGTTTTCCCTTTTGATTTCTGGAATTCTCATAAGCACCCCTTTCAATCAGACAATCGTTGAATTCCTCCTTTCGTATGTACATATGTAGCGGAGTGTTTCCATCGTTGTCACGATCATTTACACCAGCAACCTTCACTTTAGGTGCAGATAACCAAAAAGTTTCTTCCACCTATCCTTCCCATTGATATCTTTGCAAGCAACGTTGGGCAGCAGTTCCAGGGTCTCTGGCAAAAGTGAATTATATTGGATAATAAATGGTAGTGGATCTTCCCATTTCGCATTCTTATGAAATAAATATTCCGCTCTACAGTCCGTCAAAAGAAATTGAACTAGTTCGTGGTAATCGCTGGATGACATGCAGCCTGCAGCAAACATGGCACAATTTTCTTTATTTTCATTTACAACATTTATATTTGCCCCGCATTTTACCAGTAATTTAAACAACCTCACATCTATTCCGATTGTAAACAAAACGTCTACATTTTCATGTATCAAAGTCGGGTCCTTGTTCAGCAGTAAGTGCACAATGTGTTCTCTTTTCTCAATGTCATCGCTACTCTCAACGCAATTTCGTAAAAGAGACTGATTTTTAAGGGGAACTTTGTCCAAAAAATACTCTACTGCTTCATAATTGGCGCTTTTGACTGCCCACTGCAACAATGTGTAAACCCTGCCAGAGGTGTCAATTTGTGCTACATCTAGCTGAAGTACTTCCGTCAATAGTTGGATACAGCTACGAAACATCTGACTAGTTGACCATCTGATGCACACTCTTATAAGCTCATATCTGTTGTCATGAGTGAAACATTCCACAATCTGAGACTTGTCCCAGTTTGTGAACGATTCTTTTAGAAAAGAAAAGATATTCAATAAGCTGTACCTGCAGCATGAGCACAAAATATGATTTAGTTCTGTATGTGAAATGGACAAAACAAATGTGGCTCCTAAGACCTTCAGATCTTCAGAAAGGTTATTTTCGCCAAGTGAAGCGTCAAAAAAAGACACGATTACAGGATGAGAAAATTTAGAACGATTCCAGAAATTTTGTTGGTTTTCCAGGAGCAATTTCAGTATTGCTATTGAATTGCAATTGATTGCTTCATTGTTGACGAACCGATTGTGGCGCAATTTCGTGAAACAATAGTCGACAAAGAAGTGTTCAGCGAATGTACGATGCAAAAACTCCAAAGCTAAATTAGGAGAATTTTTCTGGAGGATACCAACCCTTAAGATTTCGGGAGATAGCAAACTATCTTTAATATTCGCAAACTGATCGTCTTTGTCGAAATTTTTGTCCGCTAAAAGCAGGTTAACTGCATAACAGATATGAACCAATTTGATATCGTCGAATTCTTTTTTGTCTTTTGCAATCAAGTTGATTTTCTTTTCAATGAACTTTTGATACATTCCAGACATTTGTAGGGGAGCATCACTGAGTCTTCTGAGCGAGTGTAATGCGGCGTTGTTTGCATATACCTCCGCAATTAGCTGACACAACAGCGGAATTCCAGCTATTTTCTTGTCATTTTTTGTGACAGATTTGTTTACCGCTTTCAGAACTTTGGTAGCATAATTTTGCAGGGAAAGATGCTCATAACCTGGATCACAACTTTGCCAATATTTAACCAAAAATTCGATTTGATTTTGCAGGCTGAATGGCAAAATGTCATAAGCCACCACGCCAAGACTCTCCTCCAGCTCTTGTCTCATATGCGGCCTTGAAGTTATGTATATCTTGACATTTGTAAAAAACATTACTATGGATTTAAAGAGCTGTTTCATCAATTCACACTTATCTGCGGGAAGTTCATCGAAACCATCGAAAAATATTTCCAGTTGAATAATTTGTGATTTTATTAGTTTAAGGAGCAACCCTACATTTTGCCGAGTTGGGCCAATGTAGCCAAGCACTTTGATAAGTGATGCCTCGGGCTTTAAATTGGTAACTTCGGAAACTGTAAAAGAATCTTTCGCAAACAGTGAGATTGGGATGAACACGACAATTCTTCCAGTACTGTTTTCTGACATAAGACGAGCAATGTTGGCGAGCAAGAAAGTCTTACCCATGCCTGGGCTATCACTGATACACACACTTGACGATGCACAGACTTCAGAAAGTTGCTGTTGAACAAAGTCCTCTTCCGACATGTAAACGCGTTCCTTTCGGGAACCAAGTCGTTTTAGAATATCCAATGCAACAGATGTGTCTTCAAGTAGGAAATGGTTTTGATCAGAATTAAAATTGATGAGATGAATTGGTGTCTTTGCTATTTTCTTTAATTCAGTCCAGTCATCGTTTTCGTCCAAGTAAATAAAACGACATGTTATACTGGTTAGTTGGGAAGTTGATGTGTCGGTGAAATGGGGCATGGCTATTTGAGACAGCTTGTATCTTGCTATGGTGTTCTTGAAAACAAAAACATCTGGGCAATCTGCTTTGAAGAGTGACTCGTGGATTTTGATTCGATTTGATATGAATCTCGGAACGTAGATTAGGGGTTTTGGCGGCACTGTGTTATTGGCAAGTACAAACGTACTTTGTTTCATGACAACAAAATTGTAAATTTTCAGCTCACTGAGCGTGTCTTGAAATATTTGCTGCAGCTTGTCATAATTCACAGTTGGCATGAATTCGTGTAGCCGAAGTTTCTTTCCATTAACTTCGATTTCCATATCCTTAAATCCATCCCATTTTATGAAAATATCCAAATGAGTCAACGGCTTGTCCGAAACTACATTTGGTACTCCTTCGATCAATATTCTAGCAGCACCTGTTTGATGGTTTCCTAGAAGTGCTTTTGTGAGTACTTTGTAGGCATTGATTCTTCCCATTAACAAATGGTAGTAGTGATAGGAAATCTCAGATTGTCCATTCTGAGTTTCCAGTGCGTCCTGCAAAAATCAATTTCAAACGACAAAAATCATCACAGTCATTAATACAGTAATTAAATACTTTCATTTATCCCCAAAAACGTATCTTAAAAAATTTGTAAATTTACTTACCAACTTATCGACGTCAACCTTGCACAGAATATTTTGAGCAAGAAGTTCAGCCTTTATATGTATATTGAATTCGGACAATCTCATTAGTTCTGACAAGTTTTGAGTGATATGCTTTCTTTGCCACTCTTCCATTTTCCTTAGAAAGTAAAAAAAAACATCTCAATTTAAAATTACTATTTGGTATGCAGTACCCCAGAACTTACGATTTCTTTGCACTTACGCTGCTCCAAACGGATTGTTGTGGAACCAATATTTTTACTGGAAATATTCACAGCTGATTTAAACAAATGTTCGAGGTGTCAGGTGTTTTTTAAATTTAAAATTAAACGACTACCGTAATACTGATAAAACGTTGTCAAAATATTGTTTTTATGCATGTCAGTAACATATCAAGTCACAAGTGTTAGGAGTTCTCTTATGTACGACTACGACTACAATATATTTTTTGATGTTAAACGATTCCGTGGCTATTGTATTGATAGCAATGAAATGATTTAAAAACTTTTATGGAAAGATTTATTTTGTTATGATGCATCACAGTTAATTTTTACAATTAATAAATGACTTGGCACCCACTCTGGGGGTATCCTCGGCTCATGTATTAAATGTATACCAATTTTTTCGTTTCTATCCTTTTGCACGGATGTGCATCCGTTATTGTGACAATTATCCCATTCGAGGCACTGACTGTGTGGTTAGAACGTCGTTTAATTGTATCCATATTTCTTGCAAATTTGTACATAAATCGAATGCAAATATTTATTGAATACTTTCTTTAGTTATTTGAATACTTCAATATACATAGGGGTTCCCAAAAGTTCGTGCGCGTCTTTGATCGTTAGTAACTTTCAAACTAATGCACCAAACAACCTCTGCTCTACAACATTGCGTAGGTAAGAGTTTTACTTCAAAGTGCGCTGAAGGAATTTTATCCAGCTGCTTAGACCCGGGAGCAAGGTGGCTTAAACAAATTCAGTCAAAAATAGGATTTTGGGGATTTTTTTTCTCTCAAATTTTCAATTTGGCATAACTTTCTTAATAGTGAGTAAAAATTCATAATTTTGGATTTTAAATAGTTATATTAAGTGGGCGCTTTAATAAAGGCGACTAATCGATCTGGGAAGACGAAAGAATCGAAACGACAGGCAGGGGGTACGATTTTCATCAAAAACTGATTTTGCGCATTCTCATTTCAACAGATGACAGATTTGAGACACCCATCTAGCACATCTCAGAAATTGTCTGATTACAATATGTAACATATGTCAAACGTTACTCATGATTAGCTTAACCGTTTGTGCTATTACACCAGCCTTTAGGCTATTACCTATATTTAGCATGTATTAGACTTTCTCTGCATTCCGTTCATTTATACTCGGTTGGACTTGCCCAACTCTTTCATTCTCCAGAACATTGATTTTTCCATTAGCGGAGAAGTGATACCATTTCTTAATTGCCACAATAATGGGAGATAATTCACCAAAAACACTGTGTATGTTCTTTCTAATCATGCTTCTGGAGAAGTCTTTAAAGTATGGCACCTTCAATTGTAGCTTTTATTCTTCACTGGAGCAATACGTCTTCTTTCGTTTATGAGTTATAATTAATGAATAGTAGTATCTACATGCCAATGCTTCGGCACAGTTTTAAGTCAGACTCTTACCTATGCAATGTTGTAGAGCAGAGGTTTTTTGATGCATCAGTTAAAAAGTTATTAATGATAACAGACGCGCACGAACTTTTGGGAACCCCTACGTATACATACAAATATAAGTAGGCTATTATGTATGTACGTAATGTGAAAACATAATTAAAATTCTAATCAAAGTTTACCCAATTTTAGGTTTTGTCTTGGTAGCTCCCACATGGCCTGCTGGAAAGGTAACAGATGCGCTTGATCGCTTACACTAAGATCTGGATTTAGATTTTCAATGGCTCCTTGGTAAAATTCCTTCTCATTGATTGAACTTAAAACTATCGTTAATTTCTATACAAAAACATGCTACAGTGTTAAAAGGAACCAATAAACATACCGAGCTATTGTCTCTGTGATAAAAAATACCCTTTGTTTCCACTGATATCGTAGTATCATGCCACCAAAGCATAAAACAAGCAGACCCAGAATACCTCCTATTGGTCCCATGATTAGAACAACGATGTCGACTAAATTAACAACGACATGATTTATTTATTATGTATTTTTTAGTTTACAACAAACCATTTTTACGCGCTTTTTCACCAACCAGTTTTAACTACGACAATATCTGTATAGCCCAATATTTCTCCATTCGAATTCATTGCTTTGCATGTAAATCGACCTTGTACTTCAGAAGGAACTGATTGGAGGAGTAAAGCTTGCCCATCACGAAAAATTGTGTACTTCAAAGAGGACGGCCAATTTTGTGTTGGTTGGTTCTCCTTAAAATATTAAAATTAATTTATGAGCAAATAACCTACTTGGTATTAGAAAATGTTAATGATATATTCTCTAAAAAACATGCATACTTACCCAATACCACACTACTTTCGTTTTTGGACGACCACTTACATTACACACCAGTTCTAGCGTTATCCCAGATGTAAATGCCAATGTCGAGTTTTCCAAGTTGGTTTCTGTGAGAATCATAATATACAGCATTCTTTCTTACAACCTCATGTTCCTTAGCTTATATTCTTATGAATGGGACTACTGTCCCTGTGTGTATGTATGTATGCATGTGTGTGCACCCACGAAGGGTCACTTTCATTTTCACTATGTATGTATGTTTTACTCAGAATAAAACCAGTCTGTTGAAACCTCTTGAATCAAAAGGATCTTTTCTCGTTCGCATTATTTCATGCTCCATATGATATGCTCACAGTTTCAATAAAGGTTGGAGGTATGTGGTCTATTTTAACAAATATTATAACGAATATGATATTATATTGATATTATATAATATAACAGTGTCGAAATTAAAGTTACCATTACCTTCAACAGCCAAGTGCAAAAAGATTGTTTTGACGTCCTTATTAGTATTCCCAACAAACACCTGTAACGGATAGTAGCCTTTGTCTGTCCACGTAATATCGAAAACTTCTAATGACATGCCATAAACGAAGTTGTCTTTCTTGAGTACAGATATATTGTATTTTCCTGTACTCGATTCAATGTGAATATCTAATGGATTTTGCCACATTATCGTCCAGTTATTAACATTGCTTTCTATTGTAATATCCCATTGTGCCCTATCAGATATGTTGCCAGTAATACGTTCCAAAACTGGATGTAGTTTAATTTTAGCTTTTGAACGAAGTAAAATTAAATGTTTAATGGGTTAAACGATTCTATCTAAGCGAAATTAAATTTAAAGTATAAACCTGGGCAACCACTTTCATCACTCATGTCCTCACAGTCATATTTCAGATCACATTTAATTGTCGATGGAAAACATTGCATGGGCGAGTCGCACCAAAGTCCAGAACAAGATGCTATTTTTTAAACCATAACTTTACTATAATAAGTGTATTTGAAGTAAATTAACTTTTTCGATTTGTATTCATTTCAGTTAACTTACACACGTTACAGTGTAATTCATCAGTGACGTCAGAACAATCATCAAGACCGTTGCATACTAGTTGGTTCGGAATGCATCTACCGTTTCTACAACGGTGTTCATTTTCTCCACATCGTCCTTTCGGATTGCAATTTAAAATACAAAGCATTTGAAATGATCTTAATCCTATTTGAGTTTTATTTCAAACTTTGGTTCTATTCTTACTTTTAGAAAGACAATTGCTCTCATCGGAGTTATCTCTACAATCGTTACTACCGTCACAAAAATGTCGATGCTTAAGACAATATTCACCCCCACATTTATATTTTCCCTGGCCACATAATCCAGCTAGTTGAAATCCAGATTTTATCAAAAATTAAAATTAGTTCGTACACGTATTAAATTGTTCGGCTTATTTAAAAAAAATAATGCATGCCGTCATAGTGACTAGTCACTTGTGTGGTGTGTCGTACTAAAGTACCTGGTATTGGTTTCCTGAGCCGATTATAAGTTCATAAGAAATCGACCTTTTTATTGAGATTTTTAGTTTCCCTATGCACGCACTACTACAGTAAATATTCAATACACAATTATAAACGGCTCAGGGAACAAATGCGAAGTACTTTACTACTACAAAGTACGTGAAACTCACAGTAACCCCTTTTATTGTTTAAAACACGTAACATATTTAATTACCAAAACTTACTTGTGCCATTATCACAATTTGCTTCGTCTGATAGGTCACCGCAATCGTTATCCCCGTCACATCTGTACCTAATAGATACTTTCTTACTTGTTGTCTCGCATTGAAACTCGGTTTGTGCATTGTTATCTTCAACAACAAATTTTACAATCAAGTACTTTAACTTGACTTCATATTTCACATTTGTTTTAAATTTAATATCATAAATAACTTTAACAACGTTGATTTTTTTTAAATTACCGGTGCAATTTTTTTCATCAGACAAATCTCCGCAATCATTATCGCCATCACATTTGTAGCTTAGTGGTATACATCCTTTTGTAAAGTGACACTGAAACTCATTTATTGAACATGTTCCTAGATTAAAATATTAGATACAATTTTAATGACTGTAAATTAATTTAAATGAAAAACATACATCAGATAATAGAATATACAATTCTCAAGACGTTTCTTAGAGCTTACTTGTTTGATTACCGCAACTCTCTTCATCAGAAAAGTCACCACAGTCGTCATCATTGTCACACACTACTTGGAATGGCACGCAAAGGTTTTTGGTTTTACATTGGAACTGATTTGAGAGGCACGAACCTATAAGACCAAATATTATGTTTGTATAGTATATCAATTGACATTCTCATCGAATTTTTTTTCGGAGGAATAAGTAGAATAACGACTATCTAATTTTCTATCCGATTTACCTGGTGTACATTATGCTCAGAAGTTATTTAAAAATTTGTTTCAGACACAATTCGATTTCAAGACATATGCATAAATACATTGCATTGCAGTATTATATGCTTACCATTAACTGATGTTGCATTGCTGCAGTTTTCTTCATCCGAGTAATCATCACAATCATATCCTCCATCGCAGACAAATCCGGCCTTAATGCATTGATTGGTGGTTTTGCATAAAAATGCATTTCTTGAACAAAGTGCTTAAAAACAGTAGTCCAATGTAGTATGGGTATGTAAAAAATAGAACAGTTATCCTAATGCTTATTTTAAAAGTTAACAAGTTAAATACCACAATTCAGCTCATCAGATTTATCATCTTGACCACAATTATTGTCGCCATCACATTTATGACCTTGGGGTATGCATCTTTTTGTTTCGTTGCATTGAAACTGGAGTGTTGAGCAAGACTCTTTTTCGTTGCCGTCGAAAGAATTTCCATCGGTTTAAATATTTGATATAATAAAATGTATTTAAAATTTAGAATATATGATTAGTAAATGCTTACGACAATTTTCTTCGTCTGATATGTCTGCTGCTCCACAGTCGTTATCTCGATCGCATCTATGTTCAAGCGGTATGCACTTTTTTGTTGTGTTACATTGGAACTGGATACTTGAGCACGATCCTAAATCGGGTGCCCATACAAGATTCATTATTATATGTAAATTTTTTTAGATAATTTTAATGTATTAATGTTTTGAGAGATGTCTTTACCACAATTCGATTCATCTGACACGTCATCACCACCACAGTCATCGTCGTCATCGCACAAAAATTGTAGTGGTATACATTTTCTACTTAAATTACAATGGAATTCTTCTGAAGAGCACGAAACTATAATAAAGAGACAAACACCTAGTTTTAAAATACTTGTAATTTTGTTTTTATTTCTTTCATCAAAAAATGCACGTTATCAGACTGGGATTTAAAAAAAAACACACCACAATCCTTCGGTTGAGTGACTATCATGAGAATTACTGAAACTGTGAAGGCAATTGTCAATTGGAAGAGAGCACTTGCACGCCAGTTGCCAACAACTGACATTGTAAACTGTGAAACCATGCTTAAATTTACTAATTAAAAATACTATTTAGCGCATAATGCATTCAATCTCAACAAAAAATCGGTTAATAGTTAAGGTATGAATAGTAATTGAAACTAAGAAATATTTGCCAAAAAATTATTAAAATCAAAAGAAAATACTGAATTCTCTATTGCAAACGTTCAGCTATCCATTCAAAATTTATAATTCACTGGCCGATAAAATATTTTTATGGGAGAAAGAATTACTTTTTACATAGCAAAAAGATTACCAAGACTTTGCCCTGAAACAATATCTAAACACTACTACTTTTACCTCCTAATAGAACCACAAAATGATCCAATACTTTTTTCATAACTGAAAAATGCGTCACTATTTAAAACCACATCGGTTTGAACATTGCTCTTTTAGTATAATGAAGACTAAGAAAATATACAAACTTAAACAATTAAAAATTTGTATGAATTCCGATTACTTATAATGATTTCTGTTATACTTTACGAGACATTAAGCATCAATTAATACTTGGTGCGATTGGCAATTACACAGAATTTAATAATTATAAATGTCAGCAAAACATGCATTTCTTTTGGTTACTTAACCCAACTCTTGTGCACAGTTATCACGGTTTGTGGAACGGATGAAACTAATACCAAAATGAGCGGCAGTTTTAAATAAAATTATACAGAAATATAGAACTGAGGCTTAAGAATTTTTTCTCTCGAAATAATCATTGTAATGAAGAACACCAAAACCCTAGCTGCACTTGGAAGGGCTAGCCGAAGGGATTGACTATTTTTGGAGGCGTGATCAGTGACAGGAAGCACTTAGGTACGTACCTACAATGGGGATCTCACAGACAATGCGTTCTCAACAAACCCAGCCCTACACAATGGTTACACCCGCTGGGTCAACGTTGACCTGAGCCTGTCTGACTTATATCATGACCATGCCAGTTATCCTCAAAGCAGTCAGCTAGGTAAGTTATGACATTTAATTTATTTCATAAAACCAATTAACCACTCATTCTCTGTGTGAACTCAAAACAGGATAACAATGATATGGACACCAGAAAAATTATGGACGGAAAGGGCAAGCAACCAATAGAACATTCGCTACTTAATTAAAAATTCTAAAGGATAAATTTTTTCACAATTTAAGCAGTGTGAATCCAAGTGCTTTTGACATTGGCACATTCTTTTCGGCGGGGTAAAAAGTCTTCATTTTCATTTACAAATGACTGGAATTGGTATGTATGTTTTGGTTTGTTCCAGCTTTTTGAACTCGTTGTATGATTCCTGTTCATTTTGGTTGCACTCTTTTTTTAAATAGTGTCTGGGAAGTCAAGATTGATGATGGGACAAGGACAAAGGTCAATGGCACCATCTCAGGTACCAATGCAGGTACAAGGAACACCACACTAGCCAGCTAATTGTGTTCGACAATCGCCTCCCACGAAGACCAGCAGCCCTTCACAAGCAGCTGCGGACGCATAACCAATTTACTTTTGTCGATGACAGCGCAGCAAGTAACGGACACGTATCATTCTCCTCTCAAAATGTAAGTGTCATTGATAAGCAACCATTTCAAAGAAAAACCATTCGTGGTATTTTTTGCATAGTAAATTTTTTCATAAAAAATATTTTTTTATTGTTTATCTTCCAGTTTTCAAGTTTCATGCGGACCAGATCCAGCAGAACAAGTACCCATCCCATTCAATTGAACGACAAGAGTTAAAACTAAATCAAATGGTAAAAACCGACAATAAAACATAATGAATTGCTAACGCCGTATCCATTCCCATTGAGAAAAAAATAAGCGTATCTCGACGTAAAAGTGTTTAATATTTAAACTGTGCTCTTTGTGAACTGGACACTCTGTTCCTCCATTCAACTTTCTCATGTCATGTGTCAGCATCAGCACCGACACCCACGCTTTCTTCACACTCTTACGCTTCGCTGACGTATAAAAAATATAATTTTGAAGAATTCCCTTTGATTTAATTTAGCAGAATTAACTATTAGTCTATTATAATGTACAGTTCTTTGGACTGACTGCCATGTCGGTGGCTCTGCATGGATATTTCAATGGACTGTATTTTCATAAAACATTTTACATGAATTAGTGAGATGATGAATAAGAGGAGGATACCTACCTAATATGTAGATATGAATAAATAAGAATATTTTATTTTCTAAATCGTACGTAATTATAATTTAGACAATTACACATTTTAGTTTTCCCTGGAATCTTATTATGGTTGGTATCTTTGCTCTCTTGGGATCCTGTGATGGAAAGGCAAAAAGCCCGAACCAAACGATTGGGATGAGACAAGGATTGACCTCAGGCACTAAAAAATACAACATGTTCATCCATCCGTCTATCCGAAACTCCATCCATATCTCCTGCTGAAAGCCCTTCAAAAGCACCTGACCACTGAAGTAAACTGAAAAATTATTTTTTGTAAAGAAATGAATAACCAATTTATTTGCGAATTTTTGTATAAAGTTACTTAGGAGCATACTAATTTTTTCAACCAATTCCTCAGGCAAATCTTTCACTGATTTGATTATTATCCAGTTTTAATGTCTCAAGCCTTTTTTCACCACCGGCAACAGAGCTCTTTAAATCCAACTACATCAAAGAAAGTAAATTGATTTTTTTTATTTGAAGAGTTTCTCAAGATTAAACAGTAAAAACAAGCTACTTGAATCCGCATGGCATAACCTTCACTTCATTTCTAAATGTAATACTTGTGGTGTCGGCATCAATACCCACAACACTGGAATGAACCGCACTTGAACTATCACATCAGCAAAGCGTACTTACAATTTACAGACAAATTACCAACTTCCGAAAAATTTGTGACATTTTGATTTAAAGTTAAGTTTAAGCACTATCTAAGTGACCACTGCCCAGTAAAACATTTTGCAGTGCTAAATCATTATAATAAAAACTAGTACGTTTTTTATAGAAGTCATGTCATATAAAACTTGCAGACAAGCCATATAAACAGTTTTATTGTAACTTTTTAGAAAAATCGTGGCAACATTATAAAATCATAAATACATATTTTCAAACGCAGTTTTTACAGCACCAGATGTGCTTCCTCATTTTCGTTTAAGTTATCATTGTTATTTGTTGAATTGCTCTTGCTGAATTCCCACTTGGTGAATGCATTTAACATTTTTTGGGATTTCTGCAATAACAATATTTTGCACTAAAATATGTTCTATATATTATGGAGAAAGCTCAATAAATTTCTATAGTAAAAGTATTTACCTTTTGTCGATGTTCATATCGCACCAACACAATAACAAATGCAACAATAACAAAAAATAAAACGGCTCCTAATAACCCCGCAACATCACCGTAAATGTGATAATCTAATTAAATTACAAGAAAACATTTAAATCCATACTGTTTAATATTATTGAAAAAGTTCCAAGTATTTTTTACCTTGATTAGGTGCATCAGTTACTGTAATATCTGCATATGCCACTATGGCGCCATGTGCACTTTCCGACTGGCATATGATTCTTCCTTGAAGTTCTTTAGTAACATGTCCAACAATCAGAACTTGGCTGTTCTCGTAAAATTTATGTTTCAAACTTGGTGACCATTTATCCAAAGGATTATTTTCCTGTAAATAAATATCAAATATATTTACAATTTAATTGTGTATATATTCAGTTTAAAGATATCCGTACACTTTGTTGTAATCTTTACCAATGACCAGGACACCTTTGTTTCTGGATGGCTTGAAATATTACAAATTAGCTCTAGCGTGGTCCCGGATACAACTGTCAAAGTCGAGTTTTTCATATTGGTATAAATCATTTCCGGTTTCGCAGAACCTGTGTTTTTTTAGAAAAATCCCAATTAAAAACAAAATTGTGGACAACATAAACTTAATACAATTGTATTCTCATGGAACTCTTTGCTATTTATACCTTCAACTGTCAAATGCAAATAATGAATTCTTGATCCAATATCACTTCCTCCAATTTTTACTTCTAAAGTATAGTAACCATTATCCGCCCAAGTTACATTTAAAATTTCTAACACCATCTCGTAAAGCAGTTGAGTTTTCTGGGAAATTGATATTTTGTGTTTCCCTGCTGTGTAGTCAATTTTTTTCTCATGGGGATTTTTCCATGTAATGGTCCAGTTATTTGTATTGCTGGTTACATTAAAAGTCCATCTGGATACATGTCCAATTATTCCTATGATACGTTCCTTATATGGGTACACTTTCAGTGCATCTAATTAAAAATAAACAAAGTTAAACACCCTGACATGACATGACATACCTATGAAAGCTTAGAGACAGCATATAATGGTCGATATACGTGTACCTGGACATTCATGTTCGTCACTTTTGTCATCACAATCATATTCAAGATCACAAAGTTGACTTTTTGAAAGACATTTGGATGAGGAATGACACCAAAATCCTGAACATGTTCCTAATTAGAATGAGACCACAAACGTTTTGATTAAAAATGATAATTAATTGGTGCATTTGGTCATATATTTTTTTGCGTACCTTGTGTACAATGTAATTCGTCTGCACCATCCTGACAATCAAAGTTACCGTTACAAATATCATATCGATGAAGGCATGTGCCGTTACTGCACCGAAATTCCTTTTCGTAGCAAGGTGCTACATAGAAACCCACAAAAAAGATTTAATTTTCCAATACTAATTACTTATGAAATATTTTTAAACCATAAATTCCTTACCAATGCTTATGCAATCCCGTTCGTCTGAATTGTCTAGACAATCATTCTTTCCATTACAAAGATGTTTACGTCTAAGACAATATCCGTTATCGCAACGAAATTTATCCTGTGGACAATGTCCCGCTAATAAAACCATAAAAAGACAAATAATTACATTTTTAGTAAACCTCGTTATTAAATGTTACAGCATTTAGAAGTTCCTAAAACACATACTATTATTATAACCGCAGTTTTCCTCGTCAGATAAGTTACCGCAGTCGTTGTCCCCATCACAAAGATAACTAGATGATATACATTTTGTTGAGTTTTTGCAGTGAATTTCAAATCTTGGGCATGGAACTAAAAAAAACGTTAAATATAGTATAAAAATTGTATCTTGCCCTAAAATCTGTAAATAGCAATGCATCCATTTTTTTAAACGTACTAATTCTTCCAGTACAATTTTTTTCATCTGACCAATCTCCACAGTCATTGTCACCATCACACAAATACTGATTGGCTATACATCTATTGGTTGTATTGCAGTGAAATTCACTGAAAGAGCAGGACTCTACAATGAACAAATAAACCACATCAAAAATATTAAATATTACTTATCTCAAACCCGAAATGTTTCTGCTGCATAACTTACTTCTTGCATTTGTGCAATTCATTTCGTCTGAAAGGTCTCCACAGTCATTATCCCCATCACATCTGTAACGACTAGATATACATTTTCTTGCTGTCGTGCATAGAAATTTATCTGCTGGGCAGGATTCTGTACGAGTAACGATTTATCGTGAATTAGTGAGCTATCTTGTCACTATGTTAAATAATCATATATTTAAATATATATTTACCACAATTTTCTTCATCAGATTTATCCCCATCTCCGCAGTCCTCATCACCATCGCATCTATACTCAAAGGCAACGCATCGTTTTGTGACATTGCAGTGAAATTGATTTGATGAACATGACTCTGTGAAATTAATATTTGATTTGAATAAGATATGACATTTATTTATTCCTTTGAATAGCTAATGTAGAATTTACCACAATTTCTTTCGTCAGATGCGTCTCCTAGACCACAATCCCTGTTACCGTTACACCTTTGACTAACGTCTATACATTGTTTGGTGACATTACATCGAAATTCGTTGGCCGAACACGCTTCTAAATTGGAATGTTAAATATACTGGATTTACTTAATCTAATTGTCTTACAAAATATAATTCAATTTGATAAAATTACCAGCTCTCCCAGTACAATTGGATTCATCAGAGCCATCCCCGCAGTCGTTATCACCATCGCATTTGTAATGAATTGGTATGCATCTGCTTGCATTTTTACATAGGAATTCATGTGCTGGACAGAATGCTATAAAATTTACACGAATTTGATATGGTTAAAAAAACTCGTAATAATAAACCTTAAGTTTGTCAAAGCTTACTTATAAGAGTGCAGTTCATTTCGTCAGAAAAGTCACCACAATCGTCAACCCCGTTGCATTTTAATTCAGAAGAAATGCATTGGTTGGTAGTTTTACATTGAAAGGTATTTCCAGAGCACATATCTGCATTTGAACAAGTTAATGTTAAACATTCGACGTATTCCGGGCTTAACACTCTTTTTTAAAATCTACATACACTTACCACAATCGTCTTCATCAGATGAATCGTCATCCCCACAATCATTGTCTCCATCGCACCTGTACGTCAGAGATATGCATTGCTTTGTTGTATTGCACTGAAACTGATGAGCTGAACATGACTCTATATCTCAGAAATTTACACAACATTAAACAAGTGATATTTTAAAGAAGCATTGGTATCTGGTTGTATAAATAAGGCTATATAAATATTTATTATAAAATACCACAATTTTGTTCATCAGATACGTCCGACTTTCCACAATCTTTGTCACCATCACATAGAAATTCATTTGGTATGCATTTTTGTGTCATGTTGCATTCAAATTCTCCAATGGAACACAAAGCTAATATAAAATAAAAACAAAGAAAGCTTAATTTAAACTTAGCTTTTGAAATTGTAAAATATATTTTTTAACACTTACCACTGGCCTCTGGAAGGCTGAATGTTGTAAGAATAGTTATAAGGGTCAAAGTAACAATTAACCAATGTTCCATAGAACTTGAAGACTTTCTTGTATATTTTCTAGTGGATAGTCTCCCAAATTTAGTTTTGGTCATCATTTTATAATAAATTTATAAACCAGATTCGTTATTATCACAAGAACAATCAAATTTGGACTAACTGGCTAATGACCTAACTTGGTTTATATTTATGTGATGGTTTAAGGCGTATCAAGAAATAAAAGTAGTACGTTATATTTTCTAAGAGAAAACTAAAGGTTTATTTTCCAATTAACGAAAGTTTAGTTTTAGTTGACGTATATTCGTACTGTAAAATATGGTTTGACCAAAAAATTCTATTTACCACAAACGCGTGCACTTACGTGGTGGTTTCGAACTGTGGTTAAACGTAACTTTAGTCGGTAATACAAGCATGAGCGATAATTCTTAAAATGCCAAACGTTTAGCTGTTTAACACAGAAGTTGGCATTTTTCTGTACAAAATTTGCAGTTTTACATAAAAAGCTGTCTTTTCTGTGATGCATTTCCCGTTTAAGGAATTACCAGACCGAGTAAATATTAATTCAAGTACGAAATATAAAGATAGCTTGAAAGTTGCTTTTGGTAGTATCTATTCATTTGTTATGGTCTTCATATTTATACACTTATTAATATAATCATTTTCTTGGAAACCACTATCTAGGAAGGTCAACCTATACTTCTTAACGAACATGTTTTATAATATAAGATACATTAGCACGTATTCATAATTTTGGAGAATGTATTGACGTTGTTACTGAAATTCCTATAAGTCAGATAAGATATTTGCTCAAATACCAATTGAAAATGATTTTATGCATACTAAAGTGAGTGAATTGGTGTACAAAATTGAAGCTGTTAATATAGTACGATAACGGAAAATTACATGCATACATACAGTAAAGCATTCTCAAATGATGAGCAAAATGCATCCGTGGAATTCTTTCAGGATGCAGGTTTATTCTGATAATATGCAGTTGTAAAGTTCACCAAATAGATAATTTACTAATGAATGAAGGCTTACTTTATTGGCAGAATAAATTATAAAACAAATGATTTCATTATCGTTTTGTTGGGACAAACTATTATTGTCTACTGCGTGACATTTTATTAAAGAAAAAAACATCACTTTTTAGATTCTCTAAAAGCTCTAAAAGACTCAGGTTTGTAGCATAAATTAAGGTTGTGAAAGTATTATCACATTCATAGAATGATTAGTAAAATCTATTTAATATTTTTTTATATATCGCCGAGAAACCATGAAAAATCTTTTAAAGCTTCGTTTAGATAAGGTTGTCTACATTTTGTAAAAGGTCTTCCACTACATATAATAAAAACGTATATAATCAAAGTTTAATCTAAATGCACGCGATGTTACTGCCGTGAAAACCACATGACATTGTATCCTACTGCGGCTTTTACAGTAGTACGTATATTACCATGCAAAAAATTCTAAACGATATAAACCAACAAATACATTTACTAAATTGCAACCCAGGCAGTAAAACTATTATTTATACGACTGTAAATACTAATATTTCTTTTAAAAGAGTTCACGTTGATTTAGCTGTAAATGTATCGTAGTCGTTGGGTATCACCTGACATTCATTCACATTTAATAAACTTGTGACTTCGACTTTGATGTCATTTCTTCATTTAGTGCTGGTGAGCTAAGTACTTGTTGAGGCCTATATACAGATTTTTGCATAACTTCATACCATTCTTCATTTACCAAAGTATTAGTTTGGATTACTTCAGGTCTTGAAAGTTAAAATTGGGTCTGTGAATTTTAAGTTGAAACCTTTTACTCTTTTTGACCTTTTTATTAGTATATTGACATTGACAAAAATGCTCCTTTTATCATAGAAAATATTATGATTTGTAAGTTGTATAGTTCGATGCTTGTTTGTTAGAGTTTGCACTTGATATAAAATGTTATAATAATTGCGAATTTCATGGATACCATTCTCCACATAACTACTACTTGCTTGTTCATGGAGTGGAAGTAGTAGTTTTGTGCAGATCGATAGTTGCACCGATATAATCCATAGTTGAATGAAATCAAAAATATTTTAGTCAATATTTAGTTGAAGGAAAATATTTTATGACTTTTCCAATGAAATCATCATCTCTGTAGCATGATAACAACCAGTATTTCTATTTCAAGTCCAAACCCCTATCCATCGCTTACAAAATTTACAATAAACATTTTATACCTGTTACGTAATTTATGTTATTAGTTTGAAGGTGCTACCTTTTTAGGTAGCCTTCAAGTGTCTACCCTCATGAAACCAGTGTTATGCCATCACATAAAAATTTATCATATTATTTCATCCATTGTTCTTCGTATGTATGTATGCAAGTGTATTTTAATTTAGCAAGAAAGTAAAAATTAATAAGTTATTATCCCTTCCCATGTCACTAAAATATGTAACGGAAAAAGTATTTAAAAACTTTCTGGCTGCTACTTATACATAATATATTATAATATTTTGTATTTATTCTTTATTAACTGAACAAAGTATACATGCAAAAGATTATATGAAAAATGTGTACAACCATCCTTTCGTAGTTAGTTTAACCTTTGTTTACTCATTTTTTCCACATATTAGCTGCTGCTGGATTGTATGAATATTTTGTGTTTAATATTATTGTCTTTCAATTTAATTTATCTAGTCATGTGTACAATACTTTCCACATCAATTGTTCATGTATAAAAATACAATTTACACAAGCATGCAGGTTCAATAATGAACTTTTTGTAGTCAGGTTACAATTAAATATTCTTTTAGACCCCCAGAGTGAAGCAATTTTCTCCCCACTTGCAGGCTTATATTAAAAAATGAGATACTCAATAGGGTGAAACGGAGAAAGCGAAAAAATATATGCTTCTACTCTCCAACTGCCTTACATATCCCATATTTAATATTATGTAGCTTATCAAAAGCTATCTACTTCATGGAACAAGGGTTCTAGTGGTAAACCAACGATGGGTCGTCGGAAGTCGTTCAATTCGAAATTTTGTTTGAAGTTTTTAGGATTTGTCATTGTGTGCAATTACGTGTAGAACAAAATACTTTATTCAACAAACTAAATTCGGAAGTAAACATGTTTCGACAGTACATTGGATGTACGCCTGCTTTTGATGGGCATACATTACAATGTAATTCAAAACTTCAATAAATTCATGAAGTAAAGTATCTTGACTGTTACATTCCACAAAAATTGCACTCGTCTTCAGTCCACTTTTATCTGTGAAACTTTACAGTTCACTTCTAAAAAACATTCCATCTTATGAGTATTTTAGTCCCATTTAATATTTTTTTAATTAAGAGATAAAATCAGTTTATATTTAAATTTAATATTATTTTTGTGTTAAGAAAAACTTTAAAATTTGAGAAGAATGCCTGTTAATCAAAAAGTTGTACCCTTATCTCCAAACAGTAGCAACATCAGTAGTTCTTCAGGGCTTGAAGATCGAGATTTTGAAGGACACATCTTGAGTAGCTTTAAAATAAAACATGCAGGTACTGGTGCTACAAGAAACACGCTTGTTGAAAACAACAGCTTAAGTTCATATTCATTGCCGGAGGAGACCAACCGTCAAAACGGAACGAAACGACATCCAGGTTTCTCGATTTTACAGAAATAAATAGTTGGGGGTTTTCAGATGATGTTTTGATGTATGATAAATACATAGGAGTGTTATGGGTTAATATTATAGCCACCTCATTAGTTCGACTTTTTATTCTTTACAGGGGAGAAAGTAAGTAATGGGGCATCTCAAGATTCGAGTGTTAATAGAACCGGTGTTACTACTAAAATTGCACCCAAGGGATTTACTGCCATTGACATAGAAAATAATCAGAATATTGGACAGCTTCGGGAACCAACGTATGTGGAGGCTTATCTGAAGTTTATGTTTTGGACATGTGTAAGTCCTTTTAATCCAGATAGAAGACGGAGTTGTCGTAAAACATGTACCCGGTCTGATTTGTTTCTGAACGTAATTCAAAAGGTAAGCCTAATCAAGGATAAACGTTTATTTTATCTACCCTTTGCATCACCCAGGTTTCATTTTTTAACTACAATTCAACGCTGTATTTATTTAAAATCGTTGAATAGCAATTCTTAAAACATAAGCGACTATTATATAAACCGTGACTGCCATAGCATTTAGTTTTCACAAACGAATCTTCCACAGCTTTCATTCGCTTATTCATTTAAAATGAGTCTACGTTAGATTGCCTAAAACCACATTGTTGATTCATACATATGCCGTAAGTCATGCCGTTTCATAGTCAGAAATTTTACGTCACAATTGCCAAGTGTATAGTCCAGCTTGCCAAAAATTGGAAAAGCGTCACAGCATTTTATATGAAAATTGGCAAGGTGACGTAATTTTCCTTGTGTAGAGCGAAGCGAGCAATAACGCAATCATAATAATAAAATGGTTCCCGACTGACTGAGGTGAGCCACCTTTTTTGATTGGTCGCTTGGTTGTGTTTACATCAGTCAAACACGTTTTCCCTCTCTCTCTTTATGTTTTTATGTATGCATGCATATCTCTCCCTTTTTTCCTCTCAACACTGCACACACACACACTACTGTGTTTTGTTGCTGCTGATTTTTTTGTTGTGTTGTGTTGCATGCATACAAATCAAAGACTGCAATGCTGCTTTTTCTCATTCTATCTCTAAGCGCCTTTTTTTTCTTGGACGCGTTTAACGCGCGACACTGGCCTTTTCTCGTATAATCTTAAAAGTAGTTGAGTAAGTATTTTTTATAAAGATGGCTAAGCATTCAAAAAAATCGGGACCTACTAAAACTACCCCTGGACAAATCCACCCCGCAAATAACCTAACGGAACTTAACCTATCCTTAATTAAATACAACTTGCGTCATTACTGATATTGTGTTTTAAGGCGTAGGTGCGGGTCGAACATAGAACAAACTAAAAGGATTTTTCTCTAGCTAATTCGACGGTGGAGCAAAGTGGTCCACTTTGTTTCAGCAAAAACAGTTAGAATGTAACACCCGTAATTTTAAATTAGTACTAATAAATTAGCATTTTAAATATGGGCACTGTTTGTTCTGGGAAAATTATAAATTCCAAACTGCTTGTTACTTGGTTTTAGCAAAATCTGATTTATAATTGAGATTCGCTTTTACAGGCGCCAAAACTTGATCGATTTTTTGCGTTTTTGAGCTGTAACTTAAACACAAAAGCAGCTACATTGAAATGCTTATGTATGTTTATAAGTAGGACTCTTGGTTATCATATTAACATGTAGTGTATTCATATGCATCCTTTGTAAAAATTTAAATATTTACTCCATTACTTTTGAAACGATCTACGTGTATCAAGATTTATGGGTAGTAGTACTGCATACCAGTGTTCTTCTCAATACAATTTGATACAATCATTTCAAAAGACCAAATTGATTTGACAACAGTAAACAAAACATTGATGGTGTGCTTTAATGTTTTGTAAAGTAAGGTCTTGATGTTCGAAAGAACGTCTTTGTTTATAACTTACAGTAGGGAGCAACTTACAGACTACCTGCTAAAAAGTATAAAACAGTTTTGTTTTCAAACTATTTGTTCATTTTAAGTTTTGAATATGCATACACAAACATAAAACTACACAAAGCTCGTAATTCAAGCATTAACATGTATAGCGTTCACCAAACGACGTGTCCTTATATTTTAACAATTGAATACGTAATTTAAACCGTACGCATTAGTAAGCATTGACTTTATAATGCTTGCCTGCATGTTACCTTCCTGCTCGTTACATTGATAACGTAAAATATCACTCATCGATTTTGCTCAAATCTAGGATATGAATCACTATGACCAAGGGCATTATCTTGTTGCACCTATTGGTATTTGTGTAAACAGTAATGTTAAACTCTAAATACAAGGTAAATTTTTTTCCAAATATCCACTGAGTACATGGTAGCAACTCGTCTTCTATGCAAAATTTAATTCGTAAAACTCATACAAAAGTAAGCACCAATTGGAATGACAATGTCAATTATAATTTAATGGCTGCTGTCCATCATCTTGAGCCGGGTTGCTCTAATTGCCCAAAAGCAATTCGAAAGTTTATTTTTATTTGCAATTCACCATAAACTAATAGTCTCTCAAAAAAGGGGTGCAGCTGTTTTGATATGTATCAATCTTGCATTTAAAAATAAATATATGAACAAAGAATCCTTTATTGCATATAAAAATGATAAAAAAAATATTTTTCAATTCGAATAAGTAAAATAACGATGTATAATTCATTTGCTTTACAGATTCTCTTTACGACTATCATCGGATTATCGATCATAAAATCTTTCTTTCAAGTCAAATTTCTTGTTCTTTACTACATGACTTTGTCAGATGTGGAAACCTTTATTGACATGATGCTATACATAATGAATGCAGGAACAAAATTGTACTACGTTTACATTTTTGTTTTTCTTCAACATCAATGCTCCAGAATGTTAGTAAGTCTTGACAAGCTGCGTGACATCAGGGGACCGCTCTTTCATTCAGAATACAAAAATAACTACTCAACACTGAAATATGCCATGATTCTTGGAATAAGCTCAATCATAATGTCGCTTATCCAAACCATCTGGTTGTTTGGTATAAGTGGATGGACACCACAAAAGGGCATGCTCTATCATTCGCACACAACAGCCATAGGCTTGTTTGCATGGTCAAAAGAAAATATGGGGAATGACACATGGTTTGAAACAATTGAAGAGGAATATAACAGAAATTTCAATACAACAAACATTCTTCTTGGTAGTTTTGGATTGATAATAAATTTCTGCAGTTGTTTGCACAATGAAGCCACAGGAAACCTAATGCAAACACAAGCTGAAACTGTGAGGGAAGAAATGAAGTTTGTCCAGAGAAAAATCAACCAGACCGATAACGATGAAAGCAATTGTACTTTGGAAGGGTTCTTCCGAGAAAATGGAGAGTGGGCACATTCACGCCTCTTGGCACAAGCAATTGAGACTTGCAATGATACTTTGGACCCAATAATGAAATTCAAGCATATTAATAATTTGATGCTATATGTCTTCTTTGTCTTAAATCTTTTCGACGGAGAGTACTCAGCGGCCTTACTAGCATGTTTGCTGTTTGAAATTTGCAAATCGTCGTATACATACAGGATTGCAGTTGAAGCTTCAACTCTCGTGAGGACATCATCAAGAATTGTTTCAATTTTAAACATCAATGATAATTTAATAATTCATACATTATATTAGAACGACAGCAAAAAGGACTGGATTCGTCGACTGGCTTGGAAAAGTAATGACAACGAATTTCTAAAGCGAGTACCCCTTTTGATGGACGAAGTAAAAGAAAAGCCAATTGGGATGGGAAAGGGACAATTCATGATAAATGAAAGTTTCCTCTACCGGGTAAATCCACTTTGTCCACCCTTTTGTTTGGAAAAAATCAAGCAGCAGTACTGAATCTATTTTTTTAATTTCAGTTCCTTGGCTGGGTTGGATCGGTATTTGTATTGCAAGCACAGTCACGAGAAGCAAAACCGGACTAAATGGTAGTGGTTTAAATTCACACAAATTGCAGTTATTTGTATTAGTTTAACATAGCATATTATATGAACAAAAATATTATTAATTGACATATGTGTAATTGGAAATATCTAAATGGTGTGCACGTAGTTGTTATGAATGACTAAAATAGTGTGATAATTTGATAGTTGGCTTCTCGAAATATTTGGGATTCTAATATATGAAGAAGCATCACTAGTACAGCCATGAAATCACTGCTTGTTAGAAAAGGAGGATATGTATTTTGGTTTTGTTATTAATTAATTAATTAGTAATAAATTAATCAGTTTGATTAGTAATACTGACAATTAGTTACAAAACTATGACTCACAAAACTTACTAACAATGTATCAGATCGTATTATAAAGTAACTAATAGATCCAATAAATATTTAAAATATTAATCTATACCAATCCTGTAGAAATTGTACATATTCACAGACATATGTTTAACTAAAGTATTGATTTAAATTTACTTGAGGTGCTAAAACCGTAAATATAAATATATATAAGTGATTATTTAAGCGTTACTTGCATCATAGCCACATGCATATGTATATGGCTTAACACATGTCTGTAAAGTTGATAAAAATGCTTATATATATTAGCTTTAGTGTCATTGTCAATTTTATGACAACGATAATATATTGTAAATGCACTTGAAAGGTAATTTACCTTCAATAAAATTCCCAATGGATCATTAAATTTATCTGTTAATCCAATAATATTTAACGTTTTTATATCGATTTACGTCAAGTTGTCAAGAACTTTTGCATGTAAGCATTATAAGAAGTAGTCACATTTTTAACTTTTCAAATGATTTCAAATTTTTTCTGACGTTTTTCCATATTGCTTTACATTTTCACAAATTTTTATGATTGGTTTCTGATATGTTTTCCTTGCCCTTTTTTATCTTTCCTTTAACACCCAGGGTCTGCGGTCGAAGTCATAACCTTAATTCTTTTATAGAAGGTTTCGATTACGCCCATGAAAAGTATACCTAATAAAAGAGGCCAAACAATTTTAAATTGACCCTTGACTGTTGGGTTGGACACTGGGAGCTAAAATCAATAGGCTTTTTATTAGTCTAACCAGGTACGGAATACTAAATTTCATATGTTTTAGCGATGTTTAATTAGAGTGTTAAGAGTCTGACAGATACACAAGGTAACAGACCAAGACACATGATATACAAAATCAAGACGTAGTACTAGTACAAAAGAACTACCTTACAATGATTACTCTACGACAAGTGTTTAAGACTACAAGACTAGACTACGACGATCAAATATTATTTTCCTTGGTGTGATATAGCAATATTTTAAATCCTCTTTGTATTTTTTTGCCATTTTTGTGAATTATACTTCAAATCAATTTTTCAAATATGATTTCCTTGAAAGTGTTCACTCTTGTGTCCTTTTTCCTTGTCATCTACTTATTGGTAACCTATCTATTGCTTTCAAATATATCGTTTACAAATAAATACTAAACGTTAATTGTTATTTTCTACATTTTTTAAAGCAAGGAAAGGTTGAAGCAAAGGACGTCACAACCAAAAAACCAGCAACACGCAAGGGCAATTTGGGGGCTGGGTAACGGCAATCAATTTCCAATCCATGTGTAAACCTGTCAATCAAAATGGGTAATTGACTAGGAAAATAAAAGGATTACTTCAAATAATTTGAATTTTTTCCCGACACTAAATAAAACTAACAAATAAACTTCATACATTGGAAACATTAAAACAAAAAGAAACAAATTGTCTTAACCGACTAACCGTATTAATACTAAAAGATTAAAAAAATATTTAGCAGCAAATAACTTCTTAATAGTTTTACACTTATCACGTCAAGTCTTAATCATAAGTTTTTCATGCATTTATCCTTAATATCTTAACGTGGCTTTAAAATCTCGTAAAATTAAGTAGTTGATAACCATGGGGAGTGCAATTCAAAAAACTAATCTTGAGCAAACTATTTTTAGCATCTGATTTATTAAATTTTATCAACTACGAAAACGTAGCTTTGTAGTTAAGCATTTCACTATTCCGTCTGTGTTTGTCTAATAACACGATTTTTTGAAATCTATTAGACCGATTGTGCCAAATTTGGTCAACAGACACCTCAGGTCAAGAACTTCCTTGGGATTGGCTTTCATTCAGAGCCTACGGCCCTCTGTGACGCGAGATCTTGGGTCACATGTATTTTAAATGGCAATTTTTAATGTCAATTCGGATACAGGGTCCATAGCTTATCAAAATTAAATACATTGCACAACCCCATGGCTCCCTGTGGCCCGTGATACGGGGTTTACATGCATTTTAAACAGCAAAACGTTTCTTCTGTCAATTCTGATGAAGGATCAACACCTGATTACATCAACGTATACAAACATCCAGCATCCAGTCATAATTGTATAATACGTACCCACACATGCATACATGTATGTACATCATTTGCTGTTCTTGTAATTTGTAATTACTTATTCGAATTTACATTCTTGTACATGTAGTGGTAAACCTTTCATAACCTGAAGCAGGTACGTTTTCTTAAGGCACTGTGTAACTATTTAAAAAAAGGCACGTTGCCTCTAACATACAATGCGTAGCTGACAAAAAACCATTAAACGTTTATGAACGTATATTTTACAGCACCAAATGCGTTTCTTCATTTTCATTTAGGCTGTAATTGTTGTTAGTGGAATTTCTGTTAATAGCATATTTTTGAATTTCGCAAAATAACCTTAAGCTATCTTTAGGTATGTTTTTGGAATGCTATAAAATGGCAGGTCTCTATAAAAATAAAATTTGATCAATATAAATACGGCATTTTATTACCTTTAGGCTTAATGGACCTCCTTTACCACAATTATATTAGTCAGATATATCTACAGATCCACAGTCTCTATTTTCATCATACATTTTACTAAGTTGTATACCTTTATTTGTGTTATTGCACCGAAGTTCAGTAGCAAAACATGGTCCTAATTTCAAAATAAAAAATACATAATGCATGTGGCATGTGCATACATCAATGTTGGACTATGCATAAACATCAATTAAATAGTGCTATTCACTTCGTCAGAATGATCCCCGCAGTCAATATAACTATCAAACAGGTTTTATTGATCGATTTGTGTATATGTAAGATATTTTGTTGTAACCAATACGCAGTGTTTCTGTTGACGTTAAATAAATCACCATCGATGTACGCATGTTTTCATTTTTACACATTAATTCGTTTTTTGAGCAGAAAGCTTATGTGAAAAGTCTAAACAAATTTAAATATGTAACAAAATCAAATTTTTGTACTTTTGTAAACTTATTTGTTCGATTACAATTCATTTAGTCACAAAAGTCATCACAATCCCGAATCCCATTAGATTTAAGTAAAAAAGAAATACACTGTGATGCGTTTCTCATTTAAGGATTTAAGATTTAAGGACTTCAAAACTTAATGGCACCTAGAATTCTAGACGCAGAAATCCCTACAATGTATCAAAAGCAAGAACACATATTACTACTTTACCTCAAACTTTGGGTGGATTTTTATTTTTTTAATTGTAGGTGAAGTTAACCATATTATATCATAAATGTTGGCTGATTTTGTTTTGGTCATACACCATTGTACCTGTAACATCACCCATAGAGGGAAAATTAAAAATCCACCCAAAGTTTGAGGTAGAGTAATATGTCTTCTTGCTTTTGATACATTGTAGGGATTTCTGCGTCTAGTATTCTAAGTGCCATTAAGTTTTGAAGTTGGTAAGTCATGTATTATCGTTCTCACTCGGGGCAACGACGACCAATTTTGTCACTGCATCGAATTAATTTGTTCTCTTTTGTATGTCAAACAACAACCAGGTTATGGGTGTTAAAATGACGTATTGACCATAGCTTTACTCTGGGAAACATAAAAGTTATGAAACTTAAATTAAAGTCAACATTTTTTGACCATTAAAGTGAAAACTTTGACCGGCTATAACTTTCTCCAGGGTGGTCTATTTGAGCTGAAACCTTCACAGGAATACATAACTCGAGTAGCTCTACAACACAAGAACATTTTGTTTTGAATTTTGGCCCATAAATGATGTACTGATTTTATTCAATATAACGAATTCCCGGTTGATATGCTGTGCATAATTTACCTTTATTTAATATAAGTGAAAAAAACTTTTTTGAATTGGCCCATCGGTTTATTTTAACGTGTCCTGTGCTCTTTTGAGCTGCTATTATTGGACAAGCAATGATGACTCTCTGATGAAAACTATTCTCAAGTTGAAAGAATTGGGAATATATTGAGAAACTTGAAACGTGTCACCAATAAAATATTTGATTGAACCATCAATATAAATTTTAATATTTCTGAGTTAATTTAAAACAAGCACTTCAAATCTGTATCACAATGTTTTCTTGCATATATGTATGTTTTACTTTATGTGATAGTATTCATATTGTGTAAATATTTTGATATTTAAGCATAAGTGAAATTATATGATGCTGATCAGAATTCCTGAAATACTTTAGTTTAAACTTTCTCATCTGGCAAAGGAATGCTGAAAGGTTGGAAAAGTTGCGCGGGCGACGTAGACAAGATGTTGATGGAAGATGGTCAAAGTCGCCAAGTCTCTCAT